>OZ010786.1:107811026-108020067 GCA_963932465.1 Maratus speciosus | reverse complement strand
CCTGCGAACGATTGATGGAATCAATTTTTTTCGGCAACCATTTGCCGCAATTCGCGATAATCGATGGATTTATATTTTTTTAACCAGGGGGGGGGGGGGGGGGGGGGCGATTCGCGCCTATGAAGAGGTATAAACACCACTTAGATGACACATTTTGATTTTCAAGGATGTTAAGGCCCTTCAAATTTCTGAAGGCGATCCTTTTTCAGAGATTACTCTCTTCCAGAAATCTGATATTAAAAAATAGATGTGATTGTTATGTTTTTCAGCTACGGTAATTGGTTCTTATGTATTTTTTAGTGCTCAATCCAAAAATGACCTTCATTTTTTACCATACCATCATGTCAGGATTTTTCACAAATCGCAAATTTTTAAATAGTCGAAATATTGCGAAAATCTGCTGTTGTAAAATAGACGTAACTTTTTTTCATAATAACTTATTCATTTTTTTGCTTATACTATGGATTTTTACAGTTAAACATGTAAAATATTGTGTATTTAAAATCCTTATAATTTTATTCCATGCGTGGAAGTTTCTTTGAACCGCTCATGCTCTGCTTCGCGCTTTTCTTTTAATCTTCTCTATGGGGTTCATCTCGGTATCCTCTTTTATTTTGGCGGTTGATAAAGCTGGGAAATTAGTGGCAGATGTATTTAAAACATTTACCTTCTTTTGTTGCTGTACTTACAAATTGCTTTGAGAGATTTTCGCTATTTTTAGCCCCCGGTACAGTATGCTATTTCTTTCTCCCAGCTTATTTTGTGACATCTCCAAAAAATAACGTTACCTTACAGAAGCCAGCCGTGAAACAAAGCAGTACGATTAAATACTCTATAGCAATTTTTTAAACTTCTAAGCATCGCACATTTTCAATGTTTATACCATCATATTCGAAAAAAAAAAAAAGTACTTTATAATGCAATTTATTTGAAAACTGCATCTCCATTTATTTTTGAAATATTTTTTTTTTTTTTTTTTTTTGTAGTTTTTAGAGACATTTGCTTAATATTGTCAACGGAAGAACTCCTTTTCGGTAGAAAGTGAAAGAAAAATAGCAATTATATCTTTTTGTTGCCATTTTCCCATAAAAACTGAAAAAAAAAGGTTAAAATACGTGCTATTTTCAAAAAATATAAATGAAAGATTTCTGATAAAACAGGGAGCTTTTAGAAACTAAATTTCATTTTAAATATCTATAATGATAATACAAACAAATGAAGGCCTGTGAATCTTTACATGGCCGATTTTTTGTCGAGTTTTTTGAATGACGAAATCTCTTTTTTTGTGTGTGTGTGTATTATTCAGCGATAGTGACGTCTTAAGCGTACTTTACTGTAGATGTTGTTTAACACTGGATCGCAAATGATGAATTCTTCAGCGGATGTGGATGGCGTCACTTTATGTAAAATAAAATCGCATGTTATAAGTCTTAAAATTGAACTACAGTAGAGCCCCGATTATCAGAGTTTTTGCTTTCACCGAGTTATTTTCTTCTGATGGACTGATGGCTTCCATTTTTTTTTTCCAAAAAAAATTATAGCCATTTTTTCTCCCATTCTGACCAGAAAATCAGAGTTCTAACTTTTTACGACTGCTCTTTCATCTTCACCTAACACTTCATTTATAATGACTGTTTCATAATAATGGAAGCCATTAGTCCATCAGAAGAAAATGATCCATTCCAAAAGTATAAGTTCGATTAACTCGGATAATCGGGACTCTACTGTATCTATATTTATATACATATATTTTTTTGTCATCGGGGGCGACACTAAATTCTGAAAAGCAGAATTCCTGTTTTCTAGTTTTACTTTTCAACTTTGAAATTTACGATTTGCGAAAATCGTGACGTGATGGTTAAAAATGAAGGTCATTTTCGTATCCAGTGCTAAAAAATACATCAAAATCAATTACCAAAAGTTAAAAAACACAATCATCGCAGGCTTGTGTTATTAATGTTGTTCACTATAACTAAAAGAACAAAAAATAAGATAAATAATTACCATAGTACAAGAGTAAAAAGAAAAAGAAAAAAAATAAGACATTTAATAAATAAATTCTGTTATAACATTTTAAATTTTACGACCTAATAAGTAACAATAAACCATAACAATAAACCAGAGGGCGGGATTATATAATAAGAGTGTTGGATAACAGAGTGTTTTGGTTAATCGGACGTTGGATAATCGAAAGTCTGTAACATTTTCAAATCGCATTAATTATTTCACATTCATTTAAAAATTAACTGCAAGGAATGATTTGAGCAACAGAAATTATGACTACGTTGATTATATGTCACTCTGGATCGCCCCATATTTTGACATATACCTCACATATTTTGACAATAAATAAAAAATGTTGATTAAAAAAAAATTTTGTTTGTGTTTGAAGGAGAAAGTTTTTCTTTAGTAAGATATTTTGTTATATCCAAATAAGGAAGAAAGAAAAAGCTTCTGCAAATGTTTCTAGGGCTTTCTCAATACACTTAAGATAATTATGTACCTAAGGTACCTAAGATAATTATGTACCTTAATTGAGGCGCAAAATGATTAAATAGGGGGCGCCAAATTGAGAGGAGCTTTAAACCGAAATTATTTTACGTATTTTGACAATAAATAAGAATTGTTGACTTTTCTTTTGTGTGTGTGTATGTGTGTGTGTTTTGAAGAAATTCGGTGAAGATAAGGGGAATGGAGAGATCCACAATTGTCAATTGCTGATGGAGGTTTCTAACTGTCTAGTCTCCAGCTTATAAATCAAAAGGCCTGTTGGCGACTTGGAGTGACATTTGTGGTATCAAAAGAACATTTTTCATTTGTATACTATCTGACATGCCCGTCGATTTTTCCAAACGAACCGCAAATGATTAAAAGCTCTATTCATATTAAAATTGAAAAAAATATAACGAATATCTGAAAATGAACCTTTGGGAAGGGTCCACACTGTCTTTAGCAGCGTAGACCGGGCGTGCTACGCACGTATCTCTAATCTCGAAAAACCTCCATTCGAATTTATGTCTTTCAAAATTAACCTTCGGCACGGATCCCCGCTGCCTATGTTCCCGTATAGCAGGCGTGCTGCATACGCGGCGAAACACCTGGAGAGAGTCGTAAGATGAGTTGAAAGAAAAAAATCCGAAGAAATTGGACCCATGAAACCTCAAATAAAAATGCCCCCTAGCGGTGGAAGATAGAACTAAAAACTGTAAAACAATCGAAAACCAAGTTGAATGAGCAAAACCCAGATAAAATTGGGTCTACAGTCCCCGAGATAAGAATGTGCCCCCTGCACTGAAAAGTGGAGCTAAAACGTTCAAGAAAATTGTAAGCTAAGTTGGTGGATTCAAATCCCGTAGAAATCTGGCCCATAGAATCCGAGAAAAGAATCCACCATTAATGTTCGATAATGGTGGTAAAAGATATCTATATTTTGGAAAAGATAGTTTTAAATGTAAATAAAGGGGAAGGGGGACCCTTGCCACAGAACACACTAATAATCTTTGAATAAATTTGATAAAATGCTTTTAAATTATGTTTTTATCATTTGGCCACATTTAATAATTAAGTCGATTGTCTACATGTCATATAATCTCTGATCCATCGATTTTCGGAAATTAAAGGGAGGGATTCGGCCAGAAAAAGATTTCTTTTTAGCTCGATTTTTAGTGAATGTTCGTCCCTGTATGGTTCTTTCTCCGAACTTTTGTACTGTTTGCCGTAGGTTTTTTGAAAAAATTAAGAACAGTTACCGACCGATTTTCAAACATTTTATACACAGGTGTAAAATATCTTTCTACATGTGCTCTGAAATTTTCAAATCGATATCTTAATTAGTTTTCTTTATTTTCGCTGATTAGTGAAAATTCTTAATTTCTTTCATTTCGGCTGTGGAACCAGGTTCAGATGTGCACGCAATTTTGCCGTTCTGTGAAAAAAAAATTGCGTTTTGATGAGATTTTAATTAATATTTTCGGTTAATTATAAAAAATTATAAATCTGAACCTCATGTCCATCAGGAACAGCCTAAAAGTTTACTATATTTGATTTATACTTAAATTCAGGACATATGCATTAGAGAAAACGATATCTAAATCTATCTATGTAAGGAATAACTGAGAAATTAAAGAGGGGAAAATAATTTGACTCGGAAATCTCTTTGTGGACCGAACTCGTTTATTTCGTCTCTGTATCTTACAATCATCCCCGGGAGTTCGATCGGATGTCCACGAGTCATTTATGTCAATTTTGGGACCTACGTGGCCATAGGTTGTGCAGGCATCTCAAATGGGCAAAATCTAGTCTTTTTTCTTTCGCGTTCTTGCTAATATGCAGAGGCTTTAATATTTTTCAGCAGAAGGCGAAGGTATCAATTTGGGAAGAACATTTAGTTAAATTGGTTAATTAACTCTTGATTGACATGTGGTCAAGACCCGCACAATTCCTGAGATCTGTAACATACAAGGCTTTAACCACAAACGAAGTATCATTGTCCAAACGTCAGCATTTTCTATCTTAACCCCTTCGGGACGGAAGCCTTTTGCGAAATTTTTAATCTTTATTCACCGCTTTTTAAAAACAGAAATTTGTATCTTGTTGAATCGAGAAAATGCTCTGATTAAATAAGGCAAATTTTACAGTAAAATTTTACTGGTGAGGAAAAACAAGGATTCTGAGCACTTCATGCGGCACGTATACGTGCCACTCGTCCCCAAGGGGTTAAATTACTCTCTGATTTTAATGGTGAACGTAATAAAATGTTATGCTGGGAAACAAAGTTCCAGGGCGTAAAACGGATATTAGAATATAAGATTTAAAGTTAGAAAAAAGAACTTAAGGATTTTAATTCTTATCCTTTTCATCTGCATACAGTATGTGTCTCTCATTCATCATATCGACATCTGATCATTGTTGTGCGACTGGACTCATATTTATAAACCGATTTGTATGTGATTGAGCATATGTTAAGGGTTTATTAAGATCTCGACCAAATTCGTAGGACATCTTGATCCGCCATCATCGTGTTTTAAAATGGCGATGCCTTAACAATTTCAAAATAGAAAAATTATAAATGGAAATTTATTTCTTGCATAACCGTTAGATCTTGACAGAAGGATTCATGAACATTTTTTGGTTTCATATCTCTTAAAAAATGGATAAGTGTAGCAATTTGAAATTCTAGGACGCCTGCCGTTTTGAAACAGGAGATTTTTTTCCCATAATCGGGCGTAAGTGAGGAGTTTTAGCAAATGTGGTTTTGGAAAATTTATTTTCAATGTTGCTGCTCACATACGCTTACAGCAACAGTCATATACGCGAATCTTCCGCTAAGTTTTTGAAATTCCCATTCAAATTCAGTATTAACAAAACTAGAAATCTCCTACAATTGGTTTCCACGTATTTCAGTTTCGTGTGTTTGTGTAAAATTGGCTGAATCCTTAAAAACAAGGAAGAGTGAAGCCATCTTTTCTTCCCAGTACAAGGCAGAAAGACTTTTTTTCGTCTTGAAGAAAAATAATGTGGTTAAATTTTTTATTGGGGGGCAGCGGGGCGCAAAATTTCTTCCTGCCCCGGGCGCCAAAAAACGTAGCTACGCCACTGGTGACTGCTCTCTTATTTTAAAATAAGAAAATATTTAGTCCTTTATATTCTTATCTTTTCAGTACTTTCATTTTCGACAAAAAATTTCTTAGTTTTCTCCCTTCGATTTCTAAACTTGAAAGTGGCATGACCGAATGTCTAGAAAGGGGGGGGTGGGGGGGGGGGTGTTGACATTAGAAATGTACGATTTTAATAAACATTAACATTATTGCTAGAAACCTCCAAATCTTCATATTAATTTTTAACAAAATGTAACAACTTATCGTTATATTGTTATTGGAGTAACATATTAAATGTGAAATTTCAGTAAAACACTTCAGACTTAAAACAAATTAAATCAAATGTTTGGCATTTACAATAAAATGCTTCAAATAATGCGCCAAATGATAAAATAATTAAATTTATTGAGTATGCTAACTGAGGAAAATTCCGTTCAATAATGTGTTATAAAATTAATTACAACTTAAAAATAAATTATTTAACTTAACAATTGAATTGCAAAAGATTTTCTCCTAAATGTTTAGCAACTCGGTAATTTTAAATTAACAGAAAAAGTAAATAACTTTAAAATATAAATTTTAATTTTAAATTAACAGCAAAAATAAATAACTTTAAAATATAAATATTAATTTTAAATTAACAGCAAAAATAAATAACTTTAAAATATAAATATTTGTACGATAAATTATGAAACACTGAAAAAAGATTAAAAAAACAAACATAAAATAGATACAAACAGATTGCGCGCGCATACTCTATAATAAACAAAGAGAAACTTCAGATCAAGAAGAGTGCTATTTTATACCGTAAGAAAGGTCATAATAATTTAATAAGAAATTAATATTACCTATATATTGAACAGAAAAGACGTTAGATTACAAACACGGTGACGGTTTCAACAAGCATTTTACGTTCCCCATCAACCCACCCCATAACACACCTGAAAACTTCCACGACCATTGGTACAAAACACATTCACAAAGATCCCCCATCTGCGTGACGTCATGAGAGTTTAAAGCCCAAGCACAGCTTGGCGGGAGTCCAAAAACGAATAAACATTTTTCGCCCGCGTCGAGAGCAAGCACATGGCGGACGCGGTCGTAAAATAAAAGTACCAATATTGGCAACTAAGAAAAAGAGAGAAAATAAAACTTTCTTCTAAGAAAAGATAATGTACGGAACTAAACGACTAACATTCTATTTTCTTTTGAATACAGAGTATTTAAATTCGGTTCAATCTAGGAAAATTGGAATAGATGTTTCATGTTTTCTTTTTTTTTTCTCTCCTTCTCTTCTCCACATCAAAATATTCCCCATACCCTAAGAACAAAATCCGATTTTAACACACTCTGCCTAAAAGTCTAAGGCATAAACATGGCTAGCCATTAGAAAATATACGGCGGCGGAAGCAAGACACCTATGCCTAACGAGACCAAAAGTTTTTTTTTTTTTTTTTTTTTTGCTACCAATGAAAAAAAAAACCTAGGGTCACATAGTTTTGCACCTGGGTCCACAATTCCTAACCGTGTTTATTGAAGGCCCCAAAGATACTAAGGATTTTTTATCATTGAAATATATGCAGCGCCGAGCGCCCTTCCCACCCTCCCCCCTGCCCAGTTTTCTACAGAAAGATCCATTTAAACAACAAAGTTCGGACACAGGCATGAAAGTGGGAAATGGGAAAAAAGGTGGTATTTTTTTTTTCAATCTATACAATAAGGCCAAACTCGTATAATTTAGACACATTTTAACCGTTCACTGCACGACGTGCCACATCTGGCACATACCTAAAAATACTGTATTTCTTATTATGTGCCATGAATTTGATCAATATGATCTCTATCCCTGAACAAGAACAGTCCAAATAATGGAATGACACTTATTTTGTCCATGTTAGATGGCTGCATTTGACAAAAAATTAGAATTTGTTCTTCGGAAACAAAAAAAAAAAAAAAAAAAAAAAAACGATCAAGCTATTAAGGTAAAATTTACTTTCATTATTTTTACTGGATAATTAAAAATATTAATATAAAAAAAATTGCAGAGTGTTAAGCAGATAAAATTAATTAATTTAAGCTCATTTAGTTGTAAAATATAGCAATGCAATATTTTAAAACCCTAATTTGTGCATAGGGTTCACGCCATAAAATATCAAATTTTAGCTGAAAATTTGAAATTTAATTTTACTATTTTTCTCCTTATTAGACCGATATATAGATTCCAAATAATTTTTTTCATAAAAATAGAAAAAATTGTGCAGTGAAGGGTTAACAGTTATTCATACAATAAAAGGAATTATAATTGTAACATGTGATTGTTATTTTCTATTTGTAACTTAGAAAGTATTAAAAGAAAAAAAAAGTATAAATTCATTAAATCAAAAAAGAAAATTGGAAACAGTTTACTAAAAGTATAAATCCATTCAAATGTATCTGATGAGCTTATGTGAACTACAGCGATTAATTTTACAAAATAAATATATTATTTTGAATGATTTGACTGTTTAAGACAAAAAAAAAAAAAAATCTATGCTAAATATATGCACGGCAAATTGATCTTTACTCCAGAAATACATTTCTAAAAATGCATCACTGAAATTACCCAGAAGTATTTTATAAATAGAATAAAAATATTCAATTCCAAAAAGAACCTTATGGAAACTTCCTTTCCCTAGTTAAAGAACTTAATTTACATGACTTTCAGATGCTTTAAAAGCTCACCTTTGATTTGATAGTACAGCAATTCAGGAACAAACTCCAAGGATTCGAGTAGACAAAATGTCTAATTATGACCTAATAAATGTCTAATTATTAAGTTTTCTAGACCCCCCCCCCCCCCCAAAAAAAAAATGCTTTTTTTTTTTTCTTCTTTTTGCATCAATCCAGAGAATGTCAGACCTGCCAACCTTTGAAAAGGAGAAATCGTAGCACACGAAATTAAAATTAATCTGGAAGTTGGTTGGTTTTTTGTGTTTCGCAGCCATCTTTTGACGTTCGTAAGAGGAATAAGGTTTCAGTCTTTCAACTCAATATAGTAAATTTTTTCCTCTGAAAATTTTTATAGGATATTTAAAGTTTCTTCTCGTTTTGCAGCAGTTTTTTTTTTTCTTTTTACATTTGTAAAAGAAGCCTGGTTCCAATTTTTTTAGCCCAGTGCAGTAAATTTTGACGAAATTCTCAAATTTTTTTCCCGCGATCATTTTAGGATATTCACAGTTCTTTTCCCACAATCGTATTTTACATTTTTCAATCATCACGATTCTTTGTTGAAATCCGCACTTTTTACCATGAACTTTTGACGAAATTCGCATTTTTTACCGCATTCTTTTGACGAATTTTGCATTTTTTACCACGTGAAAATGGAATGTTTAATAATAATTCGTAAATTGAAATGTTTAATAATAATTCGTAAATTGAAATGTTTAATAATAATTCGTAAATTGAAATGTTTAATAATAATTCGTAAATTGAAATGTTTAATAATAAATTGTACAAATCGTGCGATTTTTAACACTATTTCAAATCTTGTCCCTCAAAGACACCCTCCCCCCCTCCAGAAATTCTTAAAATGACATCCCTGTTTCTAAGGAAGGGAATTCCTGTATAAATATTTACAGAAACACGATTCACTTGCGGTTGATAACATAAAGACAGTGTTATGCTCAGAAATTTGTTTTGCAGCCCAGATTTTTTTTTCCCACGAACACTTTTTAATGTCCGAATTTTCGGATTAATGATCAGTTTTTTTAAACTTTCGGAAATGAATGCTTTGAAATGTTGGAAATTCCGGAACAGAACCACTCCTGAAAAATATACTGCGCGGGATAAAAATCGCAACTAGAAAAAAAAAATGCGTTTGTATTTTTTGCAAAAAATCGTAGTTTAAAATCGAATTTCGTAGCATCGTAGTTTATAGGTCCAAATCGTAGCAACTACGATTTTTTCGTAGCAGTTGGCAGGTCTGGAAATGAATTATTTGGAAACTTCGGAACAGAATCACTCCTGAAAAATATGCTGCGCGGGATAAAAATCGCAACTAGAAACAAAAAATGCTTTTGTGATTTTTTGCAAAAAATCGTAGTTTAAGACCGATTTTCGTAGCATCGTAGTTCATAAGTCCAAATCGTAGCAACTACGATTTTTTTGTAGCAGTTGGCAGGTCTGGTAAATATGAAAACCACCTTAAGGTATATCCAAAGATACTGTTTTAACAGAAGTTCATTATCACTATTAATACTTTTACAAAACATAATGCCTGTCCTACACATTCTGAGATCAATTAAGACCAGTTCCATCCCAGTACGAGTCTGCTGAAAAAAATTAAACCCGGATTCAGTCATCTTGTAACGTTAAACTCGCATCGACTCGTGACGCACACTTATACTTCTCGAGAAAATCATATTCATTGAAAATGGCTCATATTTTATCTGCTTCGCTTGAATTCTTATCGATTAATTTTTTTTATCGGCCCGGCCCTTCCGGCCCGTTTGAAAATTCGCCTTCATCCGCCGGGTGCGGGCCTCGGGCCAAGCCCGGGCCCTTGCAGACCTCTACAAATAATCAGTGTTTCCGCTGGCTTTTAACCAACGTTAGCGATTTGGCGAATAAGAAATAAATAACAGTAGCCAAATGAACAGAAATGTTAGCAAAATAGATTCGACTTGAAACACTGAAATATCTACCTTTAACCCTTTATTGTATCCCTTTTTTTCAATATGTTCTAAAATAACCCAAGTTTTTGTAATTGCTTATACAATAAAAAATTGAGTATTCGCTACAGAAACTATTAAAAATAAGTACATTCTAAATGTGTAAATGTTTGAGACATTCTTTTAGCTGTCTAAATAAAAATTAAATACAGCAATCTTTGATTTACCATCGTGAAAATATACACTAAAAATGTTTGAGATTTCGACTCTTAACCGATTGAAAAAAATTGACCGGCCAATGATACTTTGAATACATTTAATAAATAGTATGGTAAATACCTAATTTCAACACCGCATTCCAGCAAAAATTTTCTGTATTTTGCGCTTAATGAGAGTAATTTTGTTTGCGTTTTTACTGCCGCGACGCTGGAGCATAGATAGTGATTAACTGACAATAGAGAAATACCTATCACACAATCCTTTCTGTGTCTTTGCCTGTTGTTAAATTAAGTTGATGTTGAGTCAGTATTTCTATAAATAGAGCAATGTAAATGGCATGGAGCGATACAACATGCAAAGTGACATCAATCGTTCAGTAACGCGCCTAAGAATCTCGACTGTATCGGCATACCACACACACAAACTAAGCACTCGCAATTTGGCGAATTTGACTTAGAGGTCTGCACGGGCCCGGGCTTGGCCCGAGGCCTGTACCCGGCCCGGCCCGCGGGCCGGGCCGGCAGAATTAGGGCAATTTTTTCAACGGGCCGGGCCGGGCCGGACCGGCAAAAAAATTGAATGGGTCTGCAGGGCCGGGCCGGGCCGATAAAAAAAATTAATCGGGCCTATCGGCCCGATATAAGAATTTGAGAGAAGCAGATAAAATACGAGGCCATTTCTAATGAATATGACTTTTTCGAGACGTATAAATGTGCGTTACGAGCCGATGCGAGTTTAACAACATCAATACAGAAATGTAACATGTCCATCGTAGAGATCGGCATCGTACAGTTACATGATGCCTGATCCCGGGTTTAATTTTATCGGCAGACTTGTGCCGGGACGGAACTGGTCTTAATCGTTCTCAGGATGTGTAGGACAGGCATTATGTTTTGTAAAAGTATTAATAGCAATAATGAACTTCTGTTAACAGTATCTTTGGAAATGTACCTTAAGGTGGTTCTCATATTTACTGCTCAACAATGCGAAACTTTCAGACGCATTTTCTGACTCATTTTTAACTATAAAGGCATAAAATTGACAGGTCTAAGTATTGAAGGCATTTGGAATCGAATAGCGTTTCCATTTTTCATAAATTACGTACAGAGATAACAGAGACTCTTGTCACGTGACTGTACGTTTTTCTCCTTTCCTGTGATATCGCTTCCGGAAATTCGATTCAAAACGCTAACTTTGGCAGTATTTTCTGAAAGATATATTATTTTTATCTAAGAAAATAACGGCATTTACATGGTTTCTGAATAAGAATACCTGCCAATCTCATGCGTTTCCGAAAAGAAATGAATTCATAAATGTATCAAAATGTAGCTCCTTTGGATTTGAGAAAAGGCTTAAAAATGGCAGAAATATTTTCACAAATCTACTTTTTATTATAAGCTTCAAAAGTTATCATGTTTTTTAACCCTTTATTCTAAACTACAATAATCTTTTAATGAACCCTTATTTAAATTTTGAAACGTCTGTAGAGACGTTGACTAAAACACTGTAAGTAATCGTTAATGTTTACTATTGTGTGTTTTCTATTTTGCGAACACATAGTAATTTAAAATATACTGTAAAATGTTCCCATAAATATGCATGCATTATTCATTAAAAGAATCTTAATTGTATATCGAGAAAAAACGGAATTTTTTGTTGAAATTGAGCCGGGCCGGGCCTGTTTTCACTGATTTTTGTACGGGCCGGGCCGGGCTCGGGCCGAACTTTCAATTTTTACACCGGGCCGGGCCGGGCCAAAATAGCTTTCCTTCGGGCCGGGCCGGGCCCGAGCCTGGAAATTCCGGCCCGTGCAGACCTCTAATTTGACTGTTGGTTTACTCGCCAAATGAAGAATTTTGTCGCGATTTGGCGCAATGGCGAGCGGCAGCGAGAACCCTGCAAATAATATTAAAAAACGTAACAGACTTTTTGGACGTAAAGAAAAAGTTACTGAAAAAAGAAAAGTTTGGTTGGATCAAAAATGATAACGATATCAAAAAGCAACCCTCCCTCCCAGAGATATCTTTCGATATCTAGTGCCACCCTCTAAAATGATAACGTTATATATGCACAGCCCCTTATGAGGAACACGTCAATAAAGAATTTCTTTTGGAAAAAAAAATAGAATACTAAGTTGTTATTAATAAAATTTTAATCATTAGTTTTCTAATGATATAGTTCGTTTTCACACATGTGTGGATGGGGTTAGGGATGCAGAGGAAGGGGGGCTGACTTGCTTTCTAAATGCTTGAAAATATGGATTTTGATCACTTTTGGCCAATTTTAACCATTTGGCACTTTTTAATGAAAATCCTGATTATTTCCTCGAGGACCTCCTAAAAAAGGGGGCACGGGCAGCTGCCCCGCATGCCCCTCCATTAGTCAGGCCATGTGTAGATATCAATATTTCTACACGAAATTTTTACAAGGGTTGGAAAACCGTTACATGAAAATTTTTAAAGAGTTCGGACAACGAGAACTATTTTTTTTTAAACTATATAACAAGAAAATGGTCTTCTTACGAGCGCGTTTACCACTCAATATCAATATTTTTTTTTTCGTGAATTTTTCATTTAAAAATATAAATTCATACAAAATCGGGTTAGAGATAAAATCATAGGTTTATTTAATGTTATTACGGGCCCGGGCAGTGCCGGGTGGTTCAGCTAGTATTAATATAAGAAAGACGCTTGTGTGTCTGTGTGCTGGCGATGAATCGGAAAATGGGGAATGGGAGATAGTATCACTTCATGTCTTAACAAGAGTGGGGTGGGGTGGGGGTATTATTTAGGTTTCCTCGGGAACTGTTGGTCAAAATTGAAAATTTAATACATCTAAATGTCGAAAAAAAATCGCCAATCACTATAACGGAGGCTCCCTTACTTTATATGGAAACAGGGTTCCTACACAATTCTGGTAAAACAATTCCCAGGTTTTTCCAGGTTTTCCCCGACTTTATTCAAAAATTTCCCAGACCTTTGTCAGTAGAAATTCGGCTTATATACTGTTGTAAAACCCTCCACAATGGACTTTAATCTAGATAAATGCTCGAAAAAAGTATGTGCTGTATGAATTTCCGATTTTTTAATTATTTTTCATATTGCTATATAGTTTGCATAAATTTTATATAAAAGTTTTAGATTGGATGAATAATTCATTCAAAATTTCTTCATTTATGACGATAATAGAAATTCTGATGGAAGTAGTACATCAAAAATTCCCCGACTTTTCCTTGACCTTTTCAAATATTTAAAAATTTCCCTGACATTTTGCCTTAATTTTCGAATTCCCTTACTTTTCCCTGTTTTCCCTGACCCGTAAGAACCTTGGGAAAGATTTTCATTTAAAAATATAAAATCATGCAAATTTGAAGTTTGATTGAAAATATAAACTGGAGCGTGCATAGCAGGCTCGGTGTGCACTGCTCCCCAACTCTACGTTCGTTTGGATAAACTTTCATTTAAAAATATAAAATCATACAAATTCGACGGTGTGCGTTGCAGAAGGCAGTAAGGCCCCCCAAGTTTAAGTTCATTTGGAAAGTTTTTCGTTAAAAAATACAAAATCATTCAATATTTGATTTTAGGTATATTTAAGGTTGTTATGACGGACCTGAGCAACGCCGGGCGGGTCAGCTACTACTAAATAAAATAAACAGAAAAAATAGAAATCTTAGTGATTATTCTTAAATTGGGAGCTACGATATATTGCTGGCATGCGAATATTATTATTCAAAAATAGTGGGAACAAAAAGGCGTAAAATTTAATATGCTAACACGGATATACTCATTACCGGTCAACAATGTGTTAAAAAGGAAAAGAACCGCTTTATTTCATTGGAAACTTGTTCCACATATTTAATAAACATCAATTTCTGTTGATGGAAACATAGGAATTTACTAAAAGCAAACGCAGAACAGTTAACAAAATTAATACAGCTGAACTACAGCATTTCAAGGAAAGGTATTTTTAACTGTTAACTGCATTTTTTTTTTTTTTTTTTTTTTTTCGTTTTTTAAGAGAAACGGTTTTGGGGGGAAGGGGTGCAGAACACAGAGAATAAATTACTCACCTAATCAAGCATGGCAGTAATGTTTTAATGCAAATTTCCGCATGTGCTTCGCCGATAAACATGAAAGTAAGAATCCTAATATCCAAATCATTCAAGGTTGCTCTAACGACACCTGAAGAAAAAGGATCTCAAATCTCATACTTGTTTCCAAATGATATGCGATTCACCAGTTAGTCATGCTATACCGAGAAAATTGTCTTTTATACGAGAAATAAAAATCATTGTCTTCCTTGGAGCCGGAAATAATCTTTAGCACAAACACAACCCAAAAATAAACACCAAACTTATTTTTCCTGGACTTTTCGTACAAAGCATGTAATGCGAACAAAATCTTAAGAGCGGAATCTCTGTTCTTCACGGTCGTCAAAGGAAAGGAGAAAAAAATGAATATTTTACGGAATATGACACCCTGAAAATCAAAGCCTCTTTTCAGAGAATCAAGGCTACTCGAATCTTAAGACAGTTTCAGAAGAAAACATTTTTCATCTTGAAAGAAAAAGAAAAAAAAACAGCTGCATCTTAAGATGGAAACTTAGCAATACTTAACAATAAATAAACGCCGTGTACCATATACATTTTTTTTTTTTTTTTTTTTTGCGATTGATATAAAACATTTTTTATCGAAAAACATGCATTCATAACTAATAAGGTTGTTAAATCGTCATAAGAAAAATACGTAACAAGTGCTTGACTTAATATAACTTCGCCTCAAAAAATTGAAAATAAATTTAAAACGTTCGTTAAATGCGCATTTACGTCAAACACAGTAAGGGGCATCCCACACTGAGACGACAAGCGACATGAAGCCGAAACATGTAGCGCATAAACCGGTCGAAACAAAGGACGAAGTTGTTTCAAACCTGTTTTAAACCAGTTTTTCCAGCGAATTCAAGCGACATGTCTTATGTGTCGCCTTAGTGTGGGATGTGCCTAAAAGCCGCTTATAACGTATCGCATTCGTTAATAAAAATTCAAATTCAATAAAGCGGTCGCTTTAAAAAAAATGCTATTGTGTTTTTTTGTTCGGAAAGATTTTATTCATAAAAGCGATTAATTCGACTACCCAACGATTAACATAGACGAATAAATATGCACACGATTAACATCTTTCATATATTACCTTAAAAAAAAAGGAGGGGGGGGTGGGGGGGGGGGGGCAGGGATAAGGGCATAGGGCCTCCATCGCGAAAAGGATGATCCTGTATGAAACGTTATAGAATCTTAATGCAAAAAAATTCAAAATGCAATATAAATTACACTAAATAAATATATCTTAAGAAAATATTCAAAATTTCTTTTTCGAAAACAAATTTAATCAGGTTAATACTAACAGGCTTCGTCCACTACGGTGATCGATTTTTCAAAAAATCTTGAATCAAACTAAATATCAGTGAATTTGGCTTTTTATTTTAAAGTAACCAGGGGATCCAACCCGATCTTCTCGGGGTGCAGAACAGTGCTCCGTGCACAGAACGTAAGTGAAAGCTATTTTCTTAGAGTGCCCCCTAACAACACAAAAAAGCATTTTTATATGAAAAATATTAAAGTTTCTGATTTATTAAAAGCGATACTTTTGCAATAGACGCAGAAATCGCCAATGATTTTGCTACTTACAGCAGCTTTTTTATCCTGTTTATTTCAGTGTTTAAGTTCGTAGTACAATTACATTGTGTTTTCTTTATATTACTAAGTGACCAGCCCGAGGTTGCCCGAGCCCGTGATAATAACTTTAAATATAGTTAAAATCAATGCTGAATGATTTTATATTTTTAAACGAAAATCTTTCCAAACGCTAATGTTGATTGCCTACCCCCACTGCTTTCGACAGCGTACACCCTCGAATTTGTGTGATTTTATATTTTTAACTACTAAACAGTTTCTTTTTACTGCCATATTGACAAAACTATTCAATTTATATTTCTGTTAAATAATTTTATAATAAAATCGATTACGGAAATTCTAAACAGCAAATTAACAATTACAAGTACAGATTTTTTTTTTTTAACTTCTTTCTAATAGCGAAAAAAACTAGTATTTGTGGGCAAATCAATTGATTAGTGTTGAAAAATTCTGCCCGAGCACCACTCGGGTGAAACTGTAAAGTGGTTACACAAAAATCAATCTAAACGAACCTAATATAGAGTTGGATTGGGGCTCTACACTGCTTTCGGGCCGCGAGTCTTACATACACCGGGCATGCTACGTATGCTCCGGTCAGTTTTTTTTTCCCTGCCAGGATGTTCTGCCACCCTTGAATTCCCCTTTTACGATAATTTTTAAACACATGAACATAAAAAGAAAAACATAACTGAATATTGTCTTTTAAGAGGGTCTAAAGGAGGCAGAACTTCCCTGACAGAAATAAATCCTCAGCAATTTTTTGTTTTTGTTGTTTTTAACATTTTCCAACATAGTTGAAACATTTTTATGAATTCGATTTGTCTGTGCTCTAACTCGCCTAAATATAGTCGGATTACCATATAAGTATGTTATTGAGGTTTACCATGGCATGTTCTGTATTGAAATGAAGTGTGAAGCCATTATAATTCGTTTACAGGGGCACTCAAAAGAATTACGTTACATTATGGTTATGGTGAAAAGTCGTTTGTGGTGTATTTTAATGACGTTATACTTTCTCAAACATATTGAAATTGATATACATCACTGAGGCGCACTACCAGATGGTTACTATAGAATAGGATGTGCATAGGATTTACCGTTCATTTACAGGGACACACAAGAATTATATAACAATAATGTCTATGAGCAATAATTAATGGAAGTGCGTTTTCCGTTATGGTATGCAATTTTAAATTCAATTATTGTTTTTTAAATATTACATGTGTATAATAAATTTCACAGATCATATACAGGGTCGCAGAAAAAATTCGAATACATTTCCGCTTATTGACGGAAATTGCTGAAGCGAAATTTTCCACTGTGTTATACATTTCATTAACTGAACTAAATTTTGGCATTCTACTTAATATATGTACAAATACAAGAATTCCGATATTTTCCGACTGTAGAATGGTAATCGCTGAAATTGAGTTTTCAAACGTGTTATGCGTTCACCATATTGTTTACTTAGACTTTCACCTTATTAAACAGTAAAGTTAGTTACAGTTTTCTTAATGTATTGGAAAGTATTTCATAATTTATGCTAGACGCATATTTTTTTCTTTTTCGGTCTTGTTTCTGCTTGTGTTTTATTAAATTTCTTAAGAAAAAATATTTTTTTTTTTTTTTTTTTTTGTAGGGGGTGGGGGAGAGGGGGTTCAAAATGATTAATAAAATTAATTTTCTTTTTCTCTAAATTTGAAAATCCAGAGAAGGGCAAAGGCTCTCTTTTGCCTCCCCCTCTTGCAGGCGACCATGACAATTTATAATCTTAATTATGAACAATAATCTGGACTCGGACGTTAACCAAAACAGACGAATCTTAAATAAATAATAAATAAAACTGTCCACACACTTGGCAGTTCGTTGATACGAAGAGCAGAAGAGAACATTCACTTTCTACCACTACACGGCGTCACGTGGAAGCAACCTTGAAGTCCCTAACATATAGAAATGAGCTTTAGTGACCCAATGCTTCATTTAGAATAGATGAATCATCACTCACTACTCATTAATTTTATTTTGTTCGTATTCTTTTTTTTTTTACCGCACTTTTCACTTCTCTCCCCCCCCCCCCCCCTATTACATCCTACGCAAACTTGATTTAAGAAAGGATTTTGTGTTAGTAAATTTCACTGTCTACAAGGCAGTCTGAGTAATTTTTTAAATAAATTAAATGACTTGGAGCAACGACCGGTTGAGATGAACCTTTGGCGTTTCCTCCTGGCTTTTAGTCAAAAGTGACAATAAGACTGAACGACAAGAAAGGCAAATGACCCATCAACAACAGCTTAAATTCCATAACACAGGAAGTGCAGGTTAAAACAACATTTTTTGCAGGATTTAACTGCCCTACATAAAAGATGCCGATGCTAATTTGATGAATATTCAACAGGAACTTAATCGATTTTTTTTTTTTTTTTATAGTTGTATCAAGAGTTGTTAAAAAAATCAAGTGAATGAAGATTTTTCACGTCATTAAGGCTCAAATTTCATTTATATATGTATATATATCCCTCAGTCGCGCAGAAATTAAATTACTAAGTTCAGGTAATTCAGTTACATATGTATGTCTTTGAAAATAGTATGTAGTATGAACATGTAGCCTTTGAAAACCGCATTTATATTACATGAAAATAAAAATAATTTAAAACAGTAATGTATAGTCCTGGGGGGAAAAACAAAGTTATCACCCTCTAATAATTCTGCTGAAAATAATCGTATAAAAAAATAAAGGTACCAATAGATTGGAAAAAGTGTCTTCTAATTAAAGCTGTACAAAAATTAAGCATCGCGAGTCGTCTACATAGTAAAAATTGCACAAACTTTCCTTTTTCTAATAGTAACACCCAATTTTGATACAGAGTATATGGATGTGACGAATATTCAGCCACTATTCGGTATTTGGGCTATTAGGCCCTTTTGCCGAATACTGAAAGATAGTTGCTCGAATATTGCTAAATATCTCTCAAGAGTAAGTTCGGGAATTTTTTTCCCCCGTTTTTGGAACTTTTTTCTATGATCCAAACTAGCTACTTTGACAAATTCATGAAGTCATTTTCATTTTTAATTGCATAAAATGTAGTTATTCGGATACTAAAAAATCATACAGCATTTCTTTATTTCCTACAAAAGTTAAGGATGTATCAACTGGTGTCCAAATTGGAGATTTAAAATGACTTTAGAGACAAGTAACAGGGTAATTTAAACTGATTTCATTAGGGAATGACAGATTACAACACAAGATGTAAATACTCTTATAGAAATATGAAAAACACTGCGCAATGCTAAAACACTTGAATATTCATTAATGTCTGCAAATTTCACCAGGGACACAAACTCCCCGAAATAAAATTTACTTGACTAAAGGTTATTTCAGGAAATATCTCAAAAAAGCAATTTCTTGATTTTGTGTGCTAAAATAAATTTTCTAAATTAAAAAATGAATTTAAATGTACATTTAACAGTTATAACGACTAATGAGTTCCTATTTTAGATGAAATGTGTATGAATTACCTGCCTGCAGATAAAATTATGCACGGTTTTTTGGTATATATAATATAAAGAGTTTTAAACTCTGCATATGACAGGGCCAAAGGGGGAAGCAGAAATTTGGAAGGTGATAATTTACATGGCTGATTCTTTAGGAAGCAGGACGTTTCGGTCCCGACACTTCGGTCCCGCCATTTCGGTCCCAAGACATTTCGGTCCCGAGACATTTCGGTCCCGAGACAATTCGGTCCCGAGACATTTCGGTCCCAAGACATTTCGGTCCCGAGACAATTCGGTCCCGAGACATTTCAGTCCCAAGACATTTCGATCCCGAGACAATTCAGTCCCGAGATATTTCGGTCCCTTCTCCAGCAAGCTGAAATTTTGTGTACTTGAAATATGTGACAATTTTATAGGGGACATTGTAGAGTTTTTTAAATAAAGGCCTTAAAATTTTAGTAAACACACATAAATTTCGTATGGTAATCATTTTAAAAAACAAGGGGGGGGGGGGGGGATTGACATTATCTATATTTTAGTGTATCATAAGTATAAGGGTCTGATAAATTAAGACATTTATAACTCAATCTATAATTATAGCAAAACACTCATATTTTGTATGGTAAACGTAATCTTTATAAAAGGAGGGACATTATCAAATTTTTTAACTGAACTCCCTAAATTTTAGTATAACTCGAATATAAGGACTCGAAAACGCAAACACTTATAACACAGATCAAAATTGTCGCAGCCCACACAAATTTCCTATGATAATCATAATCGTTTTATAAGGGGGGGGGGGGTCTGTTGACTTTTTATATATTTTAGTGTATCTTAAGTATAAGGTCCTGATAAATTAAAACATTTATAACTCTTTCTGTAATTATCGTAATCACACTCATATTTTGTACGGTAAACGTAATCTTTAAAAAAGGAGGTACATTATAAGATTTTTTAACTGAACCCTTGAAATTTTAGTATAACCGAATATAAGGGCCCGAAAACCGCAAACACTTATAACTCGCAATCAAATTGTAGCACCCCATGCAAATTTTATATGGTAGAAGTAATCGTTTTCAGGAGTGGGGGAAGAGAGAGTTCTGTGGATTCTTTATAGAAGCTCCTCATATTTTAGTCTATCATAAATATAAAGTCCAGACAATTTAAAAATATTTATAAGTCGAGCTTTAATTTTCATATGCAAATGCCCATTCCAAAATGCATGGATTCAATTGTATATAATTTGCACACTATGTGATTAATAATGAAAAAATCTGCAAATATTTTTACAAATCTTTATTTTATCCTATTATTTAACGGCGCATCAATTTTAAATGTATTGCATTTTACATATTTTTTAAAAAGGGGGTTCTTAACATGGAATTGTGATAAAGACACATTATTGTTTAAATTCTGCACCGGAACAGACTAGAACTTTCTATTTTATTTTAATAATTATTTTAATTTACTATTTTTTTGAAAAACTATTTAAAAGTTTGCATTAATCTTTTTACATGTAACAATAATATTACCGCTATTTCTACCGGTGTCGAATGACAAGTTTAAAAATATTTTTAATTTTGAACCACTTCACCGTTTGCCCCGAGATAACTCGGGGATAAAAGCACTTTTTCCCCATACCTGTTGACGGTGAAGTGGTTTGCAACAATTACAAATCCTTTTTAATATATTTAAGACTTTTATATGCTTATTACATTCAAAAACTACAAGCCCAATAAACATAAATCAAAATTTTAAAATTTCTATTGTCATAAAATATTCTTTTCGTATTTAAAATTAATTCTGTATTTCAAATATTTCTTTGTTATTTATTTGACTTATATACTTAGAATTAAAGCAGCCTACATGTTTTAATATGAAAAATAAAAAATAAAAATGAAAATACAAAAAAATAACATAAAATCTCAAAATAGTAATGTATAGTGAATCACTTTTACGTAAAATTTCATTTTAAATTAGGAAATTTTATAAATATATCACAATGAAGAAATTTGGAAATTTAGAAAACATATTTGGCTTTTCTTGATATCTATATGTTATTCATTCAAAAGAATATTATACATGTATATATATATGTCAAGTGTAGATGTCCTGGCTTCCCCCATTTGATTATGCTAAATAAAGATCCAGATAGAAGAATTATTCTACTCGCGCTCTCTTTGTTCTAGTCAGCCGGCGCTTTTTTGTGGCCACATGGCATTTTTCATCTTTAATGGCTTAAAAAAACCGGGACGACATGCAGTGGCGTAGCCAGGATTTCGTTTCGGGGGGGGGGGGGGGGGGTCCAGAATTTTCCCTTCATGTTATATATATAGTAAAACCTGTCAAGATGAAATTGTAAATATTGGTGAAAAATTCCGTTTTATACAAGTTTCCGTGTTATTTGGTGTGTTTGTATAGTATTCATTTCCGTAGCACTATGGAACATTTATGTTTAAGGCAGAACTTCGTTATAGGCAGGTTCCATTTTTAAAAGTTTTGTGTATTTATATAAATATACTTATTTATATCATATGAACAGAATAAAACTTGTCAAAATAGTAATTGTCTATAACAGAATCCTGTTATTAACGTAAGTGTTACATGGTCTTAAGACCATGTATGAATTGCGATACAATTAAATTTGCTGAAAACCTGTCTGAAAAGCTGATTTTCACCCTTCTTTAGTGAAGCATAGTGAAACCTGTGAAAGCGGAATCTTTCTATAACGGAATCCTGTCTCAAACGGAAGAGTTTCAGAATCCCTGCGAAACGAACAATAGATCTTATTGAGGCAGTGTATCTTAGAAGTATAATTAATTACACTTCTTTACATGGAAGCCTGTCTAAAATGGAGCTTTTTACCAGTGCTTGGAATCTTGTCTTGACTGTGTATATATGATAGAAGTATTTCGAGTAACTTTAAGAATTTAGGTACATCCTTATTTAATTTCCTAATTTAAAAAAAAGCATGGATAAAAATATAAGGCCAATCTCTATAACTGCAACTAATAATACATTCAAGTTACATTAATATTTACCAGTGAGAAAGATTCACTTATGATGTAAAAAGCTGAGTGCATACTGAAGAGTTAAATTTAATTAACCCATTCGCTGTCATTCACGAGTATACTCGTGGCTTTAATTTATTGATTACTTTGTCACCACTATTTTAGAATTTAAAAAAAAAGCCTCATTTATTGGCAGAAATTTCGCTGTATTAGTAAAGCGAAATTTATCTTTCTGAATTTGTGCTGGCAAACGACCTTCAACAAAAAATTTGAAAATTCTTAGTTTTGGCAGCGAATGGGTTAAATCAAGTTTCATATTACATAACATTTGCCTACAATAAAGTTAGGGCCAAGTGGTTAAGTGTAAAACAGCAATTTTCATGTTTAATTTCTTGCCAATGAATTAAGAATTTGTGCTGTAATAGATATTGGATAATGATTTCACATAAGTGTCAATCGCATGAGCCGTTCATGCGATCCGCCGCGCTCCCCATGGAAATTTTTGAGGTAACCGAGATAGCATGAACATTAGCAGAAAGTTTGATTTTTTCTGATATTATCTTGCCGTGACAAATTTGAATTGAGAAATTCGCAGCAAATCTCCCGCAAGGTATACCATCACCCACTTGCATGAGTAGTTTGTTGTGAAACTGATGGCAAGACTGTCTTTAATTCACGAAAGTGACGAAAGCAAAAAATCTCTCTGTTGAGAGACTCAACAACAATGAGAATCAGCACATACGCAGAAATTGCAGAAATTTTATTCGGTAGGCACCGTTTTTTCTAAACGCTATACTTATTAAATACCAAAAAATGCTCGAAATGAAAAGTACAAATATTACCTAAACTTGTTTATGGTGATAAAACCTATGCATGTGCCTTTTGACAGCGCTTTCGCATCAATAGACCTGATCAGGTCTATTGACCCCTTCGAAGGGGTTAAACTTATAGTGTGATATGGAAAGATTACTACTTTGCAGTAAGTTTGCAGTATTTTTTATTACTTTTTTGCCGTTAGTTTGCAATAAATTTGATACAGCATGAATTTAACTTGCACGACAAGTTGAAAACACTCATAGTTATATTGTTAAGTAAAAAAAAATTCAAAAATTAAATTGTTTTTATTAAACATATTTATCCATTTAAAATTATTTTAATTATTAATTGTTTAGATAACTAATGTATCAATTGCTTGTTTAAAAACTATTACATGAACTATATAATAGTTTTTATAGGGTAAATGCAAATATATATTTTTTTAATTTTCGGTTATTATAACATTATTAACTTCATTAGGATGTATAAAAGTGATAAGGGTTCTGAAGATAAACATGTTGTTTATTCATTTATTAATTAGCTTATAATATTATTTTTGCTCTTTTAATTATAATTAATTAATATTTTCTTACTTTTTGCGAATTGTAAATTATAACTCTACTTAAAAAATTAAAATCTGCATAATATCACCTAACACTGTTAAGAGGTATTTTTACGTATTTGTACAATGTTGCATTATTATTATTATTATTATTATTATTATGTTTAATTAATTAATTAATTATTACTTACACTTTATGTTTTTGGCTGATTTTTCAAAAAATTCCTATATTATTTTTTGGAAATTATAAATTAAAACTTTTGAATAAAAACATTAAGTGCTATTAATAATTGCTACTAATAATTGCTATTAATTAATTCTCAAAAAAGTTAGGAATTTTAGTATAAAAATTAAATTAATATTTTATTAAATACTAGCATATGGCCCCGTCAAAAATGACGGGAAAGTGTTATTGTAAGTTTACAACATTAAGTCAGACTCAATTAAACAGGTGATTGATATGCATGATTATTCAGATAGTGGCAAGTCCTCAAAAGCATTAAAAAAAAATAGTGTTTGTAAAAGTCAACCTTCAAATGAAGAAAATATGAACCACCTCATGCGGGGGGGAAAAAAGAGCTTTTTCCAACAACCCTATGGCAGAATTCTCATTTTTTCTGCACATCTTTGATGAAATTCGTGTTTTTTTCGCAGCCTTTTGACGAAATGAGTGTTTTTATCAGGATTTGTTGAAAAATTTGCTTTTTTTCTGCGCCCTTTTGACGAATTACACCTCTCGCGTTTCTTTGACAAAATTCAGGGAAGAGTGCCACTTGGCAAAAAAAAAATTGTTCAAAATCTTGCCAAAAATCTTTTCAAGATGGCAGAAAAACATCATTTTTAAATCTTTGTTATTTATAAATCAATCATTTTGCCCAAAAAATAGAAAATGATGTAAAAACATGGATTTATAAATAACAAAGATTTAAAACCGAAGTTTTTCCGCCATCTTGAAAAATTTGTTACGAATGCCGGTAAAATCTTGCTCACAACTACCAAAAAACTTACTAATATAAAATAAAAAGATAAATATAAATAAATACCAATAAATGAGACGGCGATTCAGGAAAAAGGGGAGTTTCATACAGAAAAAAATATATAAAAAAAAACTAAAAATACTTACACAAAAAACAAACAATCAGTTAAAATTTACAAACAAAAAAAAAATCAATAATTTAATGTTTATGGTGAAATTCTCGTTTTTTCTGCACATCTCTGATGAAATTCATGTTTTTTTCGCAGCCTTTTAAAAAAATGACTGTTTTTACCACAATCCTTTCACGAAATGAGTGTTTTTATCGGGATTTGTTGCAAAATTCACGTTTTTCCTGCACCTTTTTGATGAATTACACCTCTCACGTTTCTTTGACAAAATTCAGGGAAGAGTTTCGCATCCTGTGCCGCTTGACGAAAAAAATTGTGCCAAAAATCTTTTCAAGGTGACGGAAAAACTCAATTTTTAAATCTTTATGTTATTTATAAATCAATGATTTGCACAAAAAAATAGAAAATGATGTAAAAACATGGATTTATAAGTAACATAAAGATTTAAAAACGAAGTTTTACTGTCATCTTGAAAAATTTGTTACGAATGCAGGTAAAATCTCGCTCACAACTGCCAAAAAATTTATGAAACATAAAATAAAAGTAAAAGGATAAATATAAAGAAATACCAATAAATGAGACGGTGATTCATAAAAAAAAGGGGGAGTTTCATACAAAAAAAATTTCAAATATTTACATAAAAAACAAACAATCAGTTAAAATTTAAAAAAAAATCAATAATTTAATGTTTAGAAAAAGGGATCCTAGTCAGGGTCTGAAACATCGTCAAGGTATGGTACTTCTCTTCTAACTGAATTAAATTTAAATTTTGATGGATGTTTGGTAATACACCCTCGATGTTTTCAGACTCTGAATTTTTTCGGCAACCGTTGGCTGAATCGTCTGTCTCTAAAACGGTAAACAATGTAAAAATCGATATATTCACCAATAAAGGGTGCATTTTAAACAGCTAATGCAAAAATCCTAATAAAAAAAAAAAAAAAAAATCCCTGCTGGCTCGGGCCTACAGGCGGAGGTACATTTCGAAGTTAAGTACTAAATTCACCACCAAAACTTAAATCAAGATTAGAGATAAACCCAGTTCTTTCACTAAAAATGAGCTCTACGAGCTAAACATTTTGTGAAAATTCTAATATACACGAATACGCACACGCATGTACATGGAATAGGTTTAAAAAATAGCTATTGCAAATTCAGAGAACCTCAAAGTGTTAAAATAAGTTAATATTTCCATAGTCGGGGTTTTATCATGTTTTAATACGTTTCTTCAAACTCACATGCCGTTACATATTCACCTGCTGAGGTCCATTTTATTTCTAATATGACGCAATATTTTGTTTTTAATTCATCAAGCTATTTATTTTATTTTCAGTTTTCAAGCGGAAATCTTGCTCCAGAATACTTATGACGTAATATTCAATTTGTTTTCAATTCGTCAAACTATTTATTCAATTTAATTTTCCACGTGAAAAACTTGCAATAGGAAAGCAATTGTTGTGGTGAGAATTTTATTGCCTTTTTTTAATTGTTGGCAACTGCTATAACGAAAAATATTTTTTTCTTCCTGTCATTGTTGTGTATGAGCTGGTTTTATCAGAATCATGTTAAGACGGTATTCAAAATTTTGAACCCTCCCCATTTCCATTCCCTTGGGCCGATTTTGCCCATTTTCAATCCCCGCCGAGATATTAGCCATGTCAGAGTTTTTGGCGAGTTTGAAGACAATCCGTGCATAATTGCGACTTTTATCGTGCGGACAAAATTTAGTACATACATACATACACACATATATATATATATATATATATATAAACTTTTTAGGTGGGGGTGGTTTTGGGTTCTTGGGGTCCTATAATGAAAAGTTATGAAGGAATTTTTCAAAAGTCGCACCATGGTAACGACTGCAATAGGTAGTATTTCTTACGAAATCTACCTAAAAGAAATAAACAGCAGAGCAAGCGAGACTTACCTTACAATCAAAATACATTGACAGAAGCACAGGTGCATCCGAATGTATGCAGCAAATTAGTTACGTAACAGAAAATTTAGCTGACTAACGGTTCACCTGATACTGATGAACCAATAAGCTTCAAGATCCCCCGATTTCAAAATTTACATTTTTTTTTAGGTTCTTATGTTGAAACTTACACTTTTGCAACCTTTCGATGAAAATCTCATTTTCTCTGTGATCCTCTAATCAAAACATATTTTTTCTGTGATTATTTGACGAAATTCACGTTTTTCGCGATACTTTGATCAAATAATGCATTTTTTCTGCAGTCATCTGATGAAATTCATGTTTTTTCCACGATTATTTGGTGACATTCACATATTCCATGATCCTTAGACGAAACATGCATACTAAAGGACCCTTTGGGAAAAATTGTGCTTTTTTCTGCGATCCTTTGATGGAATTCATATTCGTTTGATGACACCACCCTTTTTCTACGATATTTTGATGATTTTTGCAATCCTTCGGGGAAAGCAGACAGATGATAGTTGCAAGCTCCTGGCTATATGTTTTTTTCATCCTGTTTGTTTCTATACATGGACTAAATGCACAGGTCATGGGAAAGGATTAGAAATAAACTCAAATTGCAGTTGCTTGTACTCGCATTTTTATTATGTCAAATTCTGCTAGTATAAAAATTAAATTAATATTTTATTAAATATATTTTTTATTTAATGTATCCTTAATTTATTAAATTAATAACATTATTAATATACGTTACATTTTTTTACTTTAAAATAAACTCAATACATAATACATTTTATATTCAATTTATCATATAGTAGTTATAAACTGAAATTTATCTTTTACATGTTTATTTATTTTATATTTAAAGTCACCGAAATTTAAAACTATTAATATAATTAATAATAAAACTAAAATAAAAAATTATTAATTTTTTTTCTGAGAAAGTGGGAGGAAAAGGGTAATATTAAAAATCAATAAATAAACGACAAATACAAACAAGTTGGAAATTGCTCGTCAAACGTGGCAAATGAGGTGCGTTCGTACTATAACTAGTTTTATAATTATTTTTTGCACCCCATATTGTACTGAATGTATATATTTTTTTTTTTTTTGCACTTCATGAGTGCATAGCCTGTGACATCATTAAAATGCACTTGCAATAATTTTTTCCCATTCCCCGTAATGTAACGCCAAACTTTTGACTGTCTCTGTAATTAAACTATACACCGATTTTCATAAAATTTCAAATGGCTCGACAAAATTTTGTAACAATTATATATTTAAAATTTCAGACCACTCGGAAGGCTGTAACATCATTAAAATGCACTTGCAATAATTTTTTCCCATTGGCCGTAATATAACGGAAATATTTTTACTGTCCCTGTAATTGAATTATACATCCGATTTTCATAAAATTTGAAATGGCTTGACAAAATTTTGCAACAATTATATATTTAAAATTTCAGACCATTCGGAAGGCTGTAACATCATTAAAATGCACTTGCAATAATTTTTCCCATTGGCCGCAATGTAAAGAAAAACTTTTGACAGTTCCTGTAATTAAACTATGCATCCGATATCCATAAAATTTGAAATGGCTCGACAAAATTATGCAACAATCATATATTTAAAATTTCAGACCATTCGGTTGGGTTGTTTTTGCTCTGTTATATGCGGACAGACAGACGGGCAGACGGACTGAACGACGACTATAGGTGCTACGTATTTATATAATTACGAACGCACCTAAAAACCTTAGTTTTGTCAGTTAAAAATTGAAAATAAAATTAATTAAAATAATACTTACACTATTACATAAAATAAAAAATAATCATCTTATTACGAAGAAATAGGCCCAGTTTCAATAAAATTTGTTCACAAAAATCGTCTGCAATGGGTGAGAAGACTGTTAAAAATGCAACCAATAATTATTTTTTTAAAAATGAAGCGGTGGGTGGAGTTTTCTGACAATAAAATATTTTTCCTGGCACACCTAATTACCAAATCACTATTGTTTTCCCAATGTTTATAATGGTAAAGTAACTTATGAAAACAAAATTATAAAAGTAATAAGAAAAATTAAAAATTTTTGCTTCAATAAATATATCTCATTTCTGAATTATTAAAGGAGAGGATGTAGAAGAATGATTTGAGGAAATATTTACCTACAATAGCTTATAAGTGTGCAATTGAATTATTGAAGACATTTATTATTAATCTAATTGTAAGAAGGAGAAAAAATAAGAACAGTTTTTAAAATTATTTAATTAATGATGATAATTTAAAAGTTCTAAAAAACGTATGAAAACAACCAAAAAATCATCTATGGCAGTTTATAGTATATATAAAATACCTAATATTAATAACAAATAATAAAGCTTAAAAAATCCATTTTGTTAAATAATAATAATAATAAAAAGACAATGTCCCCTGTAAAATTATATCACATTGTTCAATCAAACAAATTTTCAGCTCGCTGTGTTTTCATTATCACGAGTTATAAAAGTTTAAATTTATCGGACTGTTATATTCAGCTTTTTTTTTAATTTGGGGGGTGGGAGGTGTTAAAAAAATTTAAAAAGGTCCCAAATAATGTTTAAATTACAGCGTTTGTCGTGACAGCTAATTGCGGTCCACGACAATTAGAATACGAGTTATAAGGTGGTGGGCACCGAAATGACAAGGGACCGAAATGGCTAAGGACCGAAATGGCCAGGGACCGAAATGGCTGGGGACCGAAATGGCCAGGGACCGAAATGTCTCCGGACCAAAATGGCCAGGGACCGAAATGTCTCGGGACCGAAATGTCTTGGGACCGAATCGGCGGGACCAAAGTGTCGGGACCGAAATGTCGTGTACCCGATTCTTTAGTGTCACTAGAGAACAAATTTTTCTAGGCATTTATTTTTAAATATTTTAAACTTCTTTGTAAATAGAGGGGGAAGCAGGCAGGGCAAAGCACAAACAACACAGAATATTTTTTTCATATAAGGCTCATTCCATGCCAAATCACCCAAAATAAAATATTCAATGTGCCCTTATGTCTCAGATTTTGTTCATATTTTTTTTGTGTATAGATACCTAAGATGTATGACCACAGGAATTTTTTCAATTTTTTATCTCAAAAATTGACTTCAGGAAAAATATTTGAAATTTGCGCAGTTCGTGCGATTCTTCCCATCATTGTGTTGGCATCAGATTGCGTAAAATGCTATAACTTTGTTATTTTTTTAACAATATGCATGATTTTGGTATCAAATTAAAGCTAATTTTTTATTTTTTTTAACTGTGCTATAATAGTTACAAAAAAGTTTTTATAAAAAAAAATTAGGGGCTCTCAAAGTGAAATTTTTGGTTTTTAAAAGTGTCGCAATAAAGGGCAAGTACCAACAAACACATACTTTAAATTCTAACATTAGCTCTATCTCAACATGTATTTTCAGTTTTGAAAATATTAAAAAGTTGTTTTTTGTGGTTGTTAAATTATGCAAGTTTATTGTTCTCCGATATTTAATGGTAACTATGACTATTCAGCTACTACTAGACGCTTAAAAAAGTATTGAATTTTAGAAACAAGGTGAAACAATTTGATAATTGGGTAACATATGAATAGACCAATAAACCTATATCAAGCTATTAATTGTTTGACTACTTTATAAGATAAATTTTTAATTCATTGCACAGTACACTCCAAACAAAATTATTTTGAATGTGAAACACAGAAGTTTAAAATATCAATCTAACAGATGATGTTTCGATGGATCAACATGTAAAGGAACATTTAAAATATTAAAGAATTACATTTTAACTGTTAATAGCTGTTGTTTGCATGCTGATTTATAAAATGTTTTTAACTGATTCCACAATAATTAATTGTTGAATATTTTTTTGCAGAACATATGTTCTGCCTGACATTGAGGTTAATGAAGGCACAGGTACTTCTTGTATAACGTTTTCAAAAGGTATCCAACAACTGTCACTTGGTGTTGGCCATATAAATGTTTTGGAAGGTCCGCAAGTGTGCATGAATTGAATTTTTTGCACCCCTTGCATTCATAGAACATTGTTGCACTTTCCCTATCCACGATTTTCCTCCATAAATAACTACATAAAATTTCTCTGCGATGATAATTGATAATTTTTGATAGATGATAATCTCTGGAAGCATGATTTTAGTAGTTTTAATCATCTTTAGTTAAACAGTGGTATATATATAAAGGTAGTAGGTAAAATACAGGGCTGTACAAAAGTATTCAAGTATGCTTCCGTCTATTCGTATAAATTGCTGAAAATGAAATTTCAATTTACTATGCATTTTTAACACTTTCCAACATAGTTAAGTGTTTATGAATTTAGTTTGTCTATCCATCTGGCCGTCTATCTGCCTGTCTGAACTCTAACTTGCCTTAATATAGTTGGATTGCTCTGTAATTGATAATGTTTTTGAGATTTACTATTCCATATTCGGTATTGAAAATAAAGTATGTAGCATTCGTAGTTTATTTACAGAGATACTCAAAAGTATTCCATTACATCATGGTTTATTGGGTAATGTCAAATTATATAAATACGTACCTTCTAACTACCCGACCAAATGGTTTGACATTTAATATACAGAATCGTTGCAGAATTTTGTTGAGTCATGTTAAATTTTATGAATGTCAAATCAAAATTTAAAAGGATATTAATAAAAGTTTTCATTCTAATTAATCCTATCCTACAGAATTAGTTTAATGATATCCCATGATAGGTAATGATTCTAGGTTGCCATTATGTTTACTTCCTATTTAAAATGGAGTCCTATTATTTCCATATTACTGAATTTAATATATAGATAGTGCATTTTTGCATAATAGATTTTGCATTTTTGCATAAGACTGCAACAGCTATCGCAACAAGATCCGAATATTTATAAAATAAATTAATTATAGTATGAATGCACCTCATTTGACATACAATTTCTGACTTGTAAAATTGGTGCTCATTGAACAGGTATTAACAGTCAAATTACAATTATTTAATATTTTAAATGTTCTTTTGCATGTTGATGCAATAATACATCATCTGTTACATTGATATTTTATTTTAAACTTTTGTGGTTCACATTCAAAGTAATTTTGTTTGGAGTGTACAGTGCAATGAATTAAAAGTTTGTTTTATAAAGTAGTCAAACAATTAATAATTTGACATAGGTTTATTGGTCTATTCATATGTTACCCAAATATCAAATTGTTTCAACTTGTTTCTAAAATTCAACACATTTTTAAACGTCTAGTAGCAGCTAAATAGTCATAATCACTGCTAAATACCAGAGAACAATAAACTTGCATAATTTAACAACCACAAAAAACACCCTTTTAATATTTTCAAAACTGAAAACAAATGTTGAGATAGAGCTAATGCTAGAATTTAAAGTATGTGTTTGTTGGTACTTGCCCGTTATTGCAAATTTATTGCGACACTTTTAAAAACCAAAAATTTCACTTTGAGGGCTCCTAATTTTTTTTTATAATAATTTATGGGAGAATATTATAGCACAGTTAGAAAGAATAAAAAATTAGCTTTAATTTGATACAAAAATCATGTATATTGTTCCAAAAATAACAGAGTTACAGCATTTTATGCAATTTGATGCCAACACAATGATGGGAAGAATCGCACAAAATGTGCAAATTTCAAATATTTTTCCTGAAGTCAATTTTTGAGATAAAAAATTGAAAAAATTACTGTGGTCATATCTCTTAGGTGTCTATACATAAAAAAAATATGAACAAAATCTGAGATGTAAGGGCACATGACCCCGGGTGATTTGGTGCGGAATGAGCCATAATTATTTTAAACTGCTATGGGCAGCAAAGAGGGAGAAGTGTACATTAAGGAGAGAGGAATGAGAGTAAATTAGATGATTCATTATTTATTTTTTGTCAATAATTTTTATTATTGGAAAAATAAAGAGGTTAAGCGATTTGAAACCACTGCCTGCTTGGGGAAAGGAGGTGGCACAGCAGAAATTTCAGAGGGAGAGGATAATTTAAATGATGGATTATTTATTTATTCTTATGAATGAACAAACAAACAGGCCATTTTTCTTTTTTTAATAAAGGTTTAAAGATTTGAAACTCTGTATGCAAGGAATGAAAGGAGCAAGGGAAGCAGAAATTTTGGGGGAGGAGGCATAATTTATATAAGTATTTTTTTAGGGTTTCGTTCATCTGACGAAACCTTATTCGTCTCAGTTCTCTGTCTACACAGAGTTCGCTCTCAGAAACTGTATAAGTTCGAGACTTGAAATTTTGTGTACTTATATAGCTGAATACCAATCACCGAACCATAAAATTAAAAAAAAATGAAATAATGACATCAAACTATTTTTGCGATTTAGATTTTAAAACAGAAATTTAATTTCAGTCCTTTTCACGCAGGCTAGATGGCTTAGTGGTAGCATATTTGACTGCTATTTCAAAAGGTTCCTGGTTTAAAGCTGGGCGTCTGAGCTTGAAATTTTTCCTCTGGAATATATTCCTTTATCTAACAGATTCAATTTTACAGAATTTTTGTACTTTTTTCTTTAAACCATTTTATATCCAAAAGTTGTTGAAAAATATTTTACCAATTATTTTTTTTTATTCAAAAATTCTTTTTTGAGAAATTGCGAAATTTTAAATTTTGTTTAAACTTCTGCTAAATTTTTGAATTTTAAATTTCGTTAAAAAATTTGTTTTATGGAAATTTTAAATTTTTCTTGAACAAACATCCACCCAATTCTTGGGAATTTACAGCATTTTAAATTCCGTTTAAACATTTTTTTTTTGCTTTAAAAAATTTTTAATTTTACTTAAACCTCTTCTAAATTGTTGAAATTTTAAAAATTTTGGAATTTTTAATTTTATTTAAATATTTCATTTTTAAACAGCTCTTATTTTTGATAATTAATTCTCATTAATGACTTAGTGCTGGCCTATCACTTTCAATTTTTTACCTTGGACTACACTTCATTATGCGATGGATTTAATCAAAAGAACTTTCATATCTTAATGGTGCTGCCATCTACGTTCTTATTGATAACGGCTAAGGATTTAAAAATTGCAAATTAATGATTTGGATTTATTATTTAAAGGACAAAGTGTTTTGAAAAGGATATTAAACGAAACCCTTTGTGTGATCTTCAATCATACTTACCCGCTTGTTTTATTTATTGTCACTAGCGAGCAATAAATAAGGTAGGATTTTTTTTTATTACAAAAATAAATATTTCTAAATATTTGAAACTTCCTTGAATGTTGGAAGGCAGGAGGGGATAAAAGAGAAAAGAATAAATTTTGGACGGAAAGGTTGGGGGTAATTTAGATGATTATAGTACTTTAGTTATTGTTATTAGAAACAAGAAATAAGTAAGATTTTTTTTTCTTTTTAAGTAGGGGACTCTCCCCCTAGTTTAAAAAATTAAGTGCATGTATTGAGCAACAATAACTGGCAACAATAGTATAAAAGATCATCTAGAAATGTAAAGTAAACGTCTTGTGTAAATATATTTTTAAATTTAAACTATTAGGCAATATTATTATTTGGCCATTTTAAATATGACATAATTTAATTAATTCAAGGATTTTAACACATATTAATGAATTTATTATTTTAAAATTTTCTTTCCCTTTTAATATTCAAGTGTAAGTATAGTTTTTCTGACATAATTTTCAATATTTTCCTGCTTTTAGTACTTAATCATTTAATTCTAATTTGAAAGTTTTATTTCTAATAAATCACGTGTAAATTAATTTTTAATTTGAAAAAAATATTATTCATTACGCTGTTTTTACAATTGGCAACAATTTAAAATAATAACTTTTTCTAAAATATGTAAAAAATATCTTTCGAAATGCTGAAAATTGGAATTTAAAATGGAAATAAACCCTCAAAGAATTAGTCGCAGTCTGCACACCGGAAGCTCCCAATGGAAAATGGTCCTTGGAAAAAATGATTAAATTCCTATGTTAGTTTTTGTTCCTATAAAGCTTTAACGGAACGATTTTTGACTTTATCATTAAATGTCTGTTAAAATAATTCTTTGATTTAAAAACTGTCTGCTTCAACGTGTTTGTAAGGCTCGCATTAACTTTAATATTTGCGAAGCATGGTTATAGGCGGTCGCCAAACAGTGAACTCTCGCCAAGGCAGAACTATTCGAACTGGAACAGGCAGCAGTAGCCGTGGAGATCGTGGAGTGAGAAAATGGAGTGAAAATCAGTGGTGTGTCGCCCTGATTGTTTTTGGTAACTTCGGCATCTTAATGTCTTTGTGAAATAGTGTAAAATATTCAAAAGTTAATGTTATAATATTCGCTGTGTGTGTGTGTTTGTCATATTAATAAACAAGTGTTCGTCAATCCAGCAGTTCTCATTCTAGCAGTGTGTATTAGCAGTGTTTTAGCATCTCAAGTATTACTTAATGAAATAAATAAGAAACCTTTTTCTAAGGTTAAGAAAATATCGATGAGAAACCTTTTTAATAAAAAGGTAATTAAACAAAAACCCAATTTGAAGAACAAATTAAAAAAACAAAATTTATTTCCTAAATTGTTTAAGCCCGAGAAGGGGCTGATATTAAGATATTTCATTCAATTTGTTCTACATTTAATGTTAAATTTTTGTAACAAATAAGTTAAACCAATTGAACATTAAAAAATAAAAATAAAATTCATACAATATGATACTTTAAACACCTATATACTTGGATTCCGTTCAAATGAAATCGAAATTAATCTTAGACTTTTTTTAAAGTTTTGTATTTTGTATGTATCTTATCATATTATGTACAATCGTCATAAACATAATGCAAAATCTGCAGTACAAATATTTGCAACTTGAAAATGGAAAAAGTCTAAGATTTATTTCGATTTCATTTGAACGGAATCTAAGTATATAGGTGTTTAAAGTATTATATTGTATGAATTTAATTTTTATTTTTTAATGTTCAATTGGTTTAACTTATTTGTTACAAAAATTTAACATTAAATGTAGAACGAATTGAATGAAATATCTTAATATCAGCCCCTTCTCGGGCTTAAACAATTTAGGAAATACATTTTGTTTTTTTAATTTGTTCTTCAAATTAGGTTTTTGTTTAATATGTCAAGTTTTTAAATAACTACTGCATTCAGACGAACACATTTCAAAATTAATGGAGGGTATCATCATCAGGCTTTAATTTGTGCGATATCGCATCACAATTTGTGATGTAATTTACTTATGTATAATTCAGACTTTTTCACCAGTGCAGTAATGAATATTGCTGTAGTTTGGACGAAAAATTCCAATCTGAACTTAACAAATCTGCTTGAAAATGTCCTTTTTATTTCCAGTATGACGTCATATTCATCATCTTTTTAATTCTTAAAAAAAACTATTTCAGTTTCTTCAGTTTCATGTTTCACGTGAAAATCATTCGACTAAAAATAGGCAAATTATTATTTTGGCTTTTGAATTATTTGCAACAATGAAGGAAAAATGTTAAATTTTATTAGAAAATGTCCGTTCAATCTCAATGAAAAAAGCGAAATTTGGAATTATTAAGAAAAATATTTGAATAACGTAAATAAAAATTAGCCCATGTTACTCTCTAGATTATAATCCACCTATATGCAAAGGCATTTTATGATCCGTTTTGACCCTAACGTCTGGCAAATGTTTTTACACTTTGAATTTATAATATTATTAGAATTAGCAAAGAATTAAAAATGAGTGGCATCAGGAACAAAAAGGTGGGAAGAAAAAATGAAAAAGTTATGATCTCCATAGGCTTTTCTATGTTAAATTAACATTGAGAAGTGACATTGGAAATAAATAAGTATTGCGCTGCCGCGCAATACTTAAATAAAGAAATAGAGGGGAAAATGTTTACTTGTTTATCAAACCTTTCTGTATAATACTACCAATTTTCATATTTTTGTGTGCAGTAGGTTTCTTAATATTAGCGAAGAAAGACTCTAGGCCAGAAAAAATTCATTTACTGCAGCAATGACAGCGTTAGTTACTTTTTTTTAGAATAGAGGGAAAAAGTTTTAAAAGATTTTAAACTCTGTATGCTTTGGGAGGAGAGACAAAGGAATTGTGGATTATTTATTCATTTATTGTTATGAGTAAGCAACAAACAGACCCTTTTTTTTAATAAAGTTTTAAAGATCTGAAACTATGTATGCTGGGAATCAAAGGAGCAGTTGAAGTGGAAATTTTGGGGGAGGGGGTATAATTTATATGACTTATTTTTAGGGTCAGTTGATCTGACGAAACCTTATTCATTTCTCTCCTCTGTCTTTCTGTACGGAGTTCGTTCTTGGAAACTGTATAAGTTATCTTGAAATTTTGCATATTTATAGCTGAATACCTCCAATTACACAAAAAGTCTTAAAATTTTGAAAAAGTCATTATTTTAATTAAATGAACTAGTTTAATGACATCCGACTACGTCTGCAATTTAGATTTTAAAACAGAACCTTAATTTCAAACTTTTTCATGCAAGCTAGATCGCTCAGTGGTAGCGTATTTGCCTGCTATTTCAAAAGGTTCCTGCTTCAAAGCTGGGTGTCGCAGTTTTAAATTTTCTCCCAGAATATATTTCTTTATATAATAGATTCAATTTTACAGAATTTTTGTACACTTTTTTTGCCATTTTACGGACAAAAGTTGTTGAAAAATGTTTTATCTATTATTTTTTATTCAAATATTCTTTTTTGAGAAATTGCAAAATTTAAACTTTTGTTTAAACTTCCGTCAAATTTTTTAAATTTCAGAATTCTAAATTTCATTTAAACAATTTGTTTTGAGAAAATTCGAAATATTAAATTTTGTTTGAACATCTACTAAATTCTTGAGAAATTACAGTATTTTAAATTTTGTTTAAACAATTATTTCGTTTTTAGATTTTTTAAAGTTTATGTAAACCTCTGCTAAATTTTTGGAATTTTAAAAATTTCGGAATTTTTAATTTTATTTAAATATTTTTAATCATTAATTCCTGTTAGGGTTCATACTCATTTTCCCCAACAAAATCCCCTGACAATCCCCTGATGTATTTTTCAGGATGAATAATTTTTCCACGTCGACAATTAATGACATTTTTAAAAATCAGTATCGTGTCTGAACCTATCCCCAAAAATAATGAATAAAGAGGCAATCAGTAAAAGTAAAGATTATATATCAGATATAAATACAATTTATATATTTTTTCTAGTTACCCAAGTTGTATTATGTATTATCTGTAAAAACTGATCCACAAATCTGCTGAATCACAAACATACTAACATGTCTCAAAAATGAAAATTTTATAAACTTCTTGCATTATGTACACTATTAATAAAATACTTCAAAATCAAACGAATGCTTAATTTAATAAGATATTGTCATTTAAGAAAATCCTTTATAAATGGGAAAATTGGTTTTAATCAAGTAAAATGTTTTTAGTAATGATAAGTCAAAATTTTTAGAATGCTGTTTTCTCCTTTTAATAAAATACTACAAAGTTAAATAAAGCAAACTGCAAATTTCTGATGATTACATTAACAGATTACACATAACGATTTTTATGCTTTACTGACTTTCCTAGCCCATAACTAAAACTAAGCTTAATCAATTAAAAATCCTTCTCAAAAATTTTCTTTTTTATACTTTCTAATTTATTATAAATTTTGTAAAAGTATAAAGTTGAAGAACCTTTTCGGCACACAATAGTGAAAAAAATGAAATCTGGCAAGCATTTCAAGTTTTTAATATAAAAAATTAAATAAGTTTAATAGATTATTTTTAAATTTCAAAGTTTTCTATGCCTTTTTATCTGAAAACTAATCTTTACGTGGAAAAAAAATTGACTCCTAGACCCTATGAGATTAAAGAAAACCTTCTCTGAACCTTCTTTTCCAGCAGAAACGACAGCGAAACTTGTAAGGATCAGTTTTAACACATTCAAACCAAAACGCAAATTGTATATTCACATTTTTATCTGTCCAGTCTACATTGAAAACAGTTTTGGCTGAGTTCATTTTGATATGAAAAAATATTTTCAGAATTTGAAAATACAAATATCAAAAATCCAATATTGACAAATTCATAAATGAACGTCTATCCTTTTACATCCAATAAATAATGTGTTTGAGTTAATCGATGTTTGGCTTTCTGTCTACTTCAAGATATATTTCATTTTAAGCTATATTTCTAAAAACAATCGCGAGATAATACACATAATATTCTCTATTTACATCCACTAAGACATCCATGATCCGTACGCTTGACAATCATGCAATCATATCCATGGAGGAAAGAGATAGATGGAGATGCAGTATGCCGTAAAAAAGGTTTGCAATATGAAACCATTTATCGCTCAAATTTAAATGTCCAAAGTAGGCCCAAACAAAATAAGTACCTGGAACAGGGACCGAAGTCTTTGACATCACTCGTGCATTCTTTTCTCTAAATGAAAGTGATCTGCTTATTTATTAAGCATTCTAAAGCAGCGTTCCATTGTATTATGAATTAAAAACTGTATTACTAAAAGATTTTTTCATAAAAGAACGTGCTCATGTTTGGGCATACTGTAGCAGATTTTAGGGTTACTTTTTTGGCGTTATCCCCAGCCACCTTACTGCATCTCCATTTATCTCTTTCCTCTATGGATCATATCTTTTTCAAAACAAATTTGAAGCTGTTGTCAAATTCGGACTTCATGAATGAAGAATAAGTTAACCATGGAGAAAAAATCTTTCCCCTGAAGTGCTTGGCGGTGTTGAAGGAGTGTCGATTTTCAAGTGGATGTTGCCGGACGTTAGATTCCGATTCGATGTCTCATGAGGTTTGAAGGTGGGTCTTAGTTCGATTGCATTATGACATCACAAAGCATGTGAATAGCAGAGAGTACCCTTATTTCCCAGAGTAGACGATCATTTCGCCAAGTTTCCCCAGGTTTTTGGTATTTTATGGATTATCTCCTGAGATTCCCCTGATTTTCCCAGGAATCCCATATTCCCCTGATGAGTATGAACCCTGTAGTTAATAAGTAGTGCTGTCATATCACTTTCGATTTTCCCCCTTGGACTACATGTTATTATCCAATAGATTTATTTTAAGGGTTTTTTTTTTCTTTTTTTTTTTTTTTGGTTAGTTAAAATTAAATCATGCAATTAAATATGCTTTTCAGATATCCAAACATATGTTGTTACTACTGTCAGAAAAACAGTTCTTGACTACTTTTCATTTGATTAAAAAAACAGCTTCCTCTTGTAATAATTTCAATATTTAATGGTGCTGCCATCTACATTCTTATTGATAAATTAATGATTTGGATTTATTAATAAAATGATAAAAGTGTTTTGAAAAGAACATTAAACAAAGCCGTATGTGCGATCTTTGATCATACTTACACACTTGATTTATTTATTGTTACTAGAGAGCAATAAATAATGTAGATGATTTTTTTATTACAAAAATAAATATTTCTAAATATTTGAAACTTCCTTGAAAGTTGGAAGGGAGGAGGGGACAATAGAGAACAGTATAAACTTTGGATGGAAGGGGTGGGGGTAATTTAGATGATTGTTCTTTATTTATTGATATTAGAGACAACAAATAAGTCACAATGATTTAAAACTTTGTACACTGGAGGTTATGAAAAATTGGAGGGGATTTACAGACCTGCCAACTGCTACGAAAAAATCGTAGTTGCTACGATTTGGACCTATGAAATACGATGCTACGAAAATCAGTCTTAAACTTCAATTTTTTGCAAAAAAAACAAAAGCATTTTTTGTTTCTAGTTGCGATTTTTATCCCGCGCAGCATATTTTTCTGGAGTGATTCTGTTCCGAAATTTCCAAGTATTCATTTCCAAAAGTTTTAAAAAATTGGCCATTAGAGTCCGAAAATTCGGACATTAAAAAATGCTCATGAGAAAAAAAAAAAAACTTTGGGCTGCAAAAAAAAAAAAAAAAAATTCTTAACATAAAACACTCTAATCGTGTTTTTGAAAATATTTATACAGGAATTCCCTTCCTTAGAAACAAGGGTGCCATTGTAAGAATTCTGGAGGGGGTTCCTTGAGGGGCAAGGTTTGAAATAGTGTGCAAAATCGCACGATTTGCGATAAACTATCGCGAATTTCGCCAAATTACTGTCTAAAAAAAAATCAATTTCGTCAATTGGTCGTAGAAGAAAATAAATTTCGTTAAAGGATCGTGGTAAAAACGTGAATTTTGTCAAAATATCGCAGAAAGCGCGAATTTCGTCAAAAGATCAGTAAGATAATACAAATTTCATCGAAAGATTAGTAAGAAAATGTAAATTTCACTGAAAGATAGCAGAAAGAAAACACTAATTTAGTCAAATGATCGCGTAAAAAATGCGAATTTCGTCAGAAGTTCATGGTAAAAAGTGTGGATTTCTACAAAGAATCGTGATAGGAAAATGTGAATTACGATTGTGGGAAAAAATTGTAAATATCGTGAAATGATGGCAAAAAAAATCACGAATTCGTCAAAATTTACTGCAGTGGGCTAAAAAATTGGAACCAGGCTCCTTTTACAAATGTTTAAAAAAAAAAAAAAAAATGCTGCAAAACGAAAATAAACTCTAAAAATCGTATAAAAAAATTTCAGAGGAAAAAATTTACTATATTGAGTTGAAAGACGGAAACCTTATTCCTTTTACGAATGTCAAAAGATGGCTGTAAAACACGAAAAACCAACCAACCAACCTCCAGATTAATTTAAATTTTGTGTACTACGATTTCTCATTTTCAAAGGTTGGCAGGTCTGGATTTATATAAAGTTATAAGTGGAAATCTGCTGAAACGTGGAAAATTCTCACTCCTGTATGGTTTTCAAGATGCAACATTTCTTTTCTTTTTTCCACTTTTAAAATTTTTCCTGACCAATAAACAAAGTTCCTGTCCTTCCATGAAATACTAATTCTTTGGCTTTTCACCTTTGGCAAGTTTCTCACCACCGTGAGTATTTACAATTTGAAAGAGCATGATTTTTTGGGCCAATCTGAATTACGAAAAGTTATTTGTAACAAAACCTAAAACTTTTTGTAACATCAATGATGCCAGTGGTGCTAAGTGATAATATATATATTTGTACTTGCAATACCAATCTTATGCTACTATCTTTAACAAAATTACAATAACGAGTACAATTAACAAAATTTGCTTTTACAGATATCTTACAAAGATATGCAATACATTTAGAAAATTACAAATCTATTTTCAAACATAAACACTGATAAGAACTGCTAGTCATGCTGTAAATTTGTAGTCGATACATTATACTTAAAAGAGAAAATGAAATAAATTCATGTGATATGTTTATAAAGCAGCAAGTAGAATGCATATGGTTTTTGATATATAATGATATATAAGTAAGAGATAGGAAAGTATTTTTTTTTTTTTTTTTTTATAACTGTCATTAAAAAAATATATTTAGACAGCTTTAAAAACAATCAAATTAGAGTGGTATTTGAATTTTACATGTGTGTGCCTACTGTCTACAAATCCTTAGATAATCAGTTGTAAAGCAGCTTATATAGAAAAAATACATTAGGTCCTAGAAACGAAAGTTTTAAATTAAATTTCCATTTTTCTTATAAAACTGCAAGGGGAAAATATAATGAGTTCTGGTTATGGCATAGCCAGTAGGATCTATTTGATTAAAAAATGTCATAGATCCAAAGATCCTCCTACTAAAATTCCTTTAAATGATTGAATTGCTTTTAAAAGGGGGCATGGCCTGTTTTTATGTCATTTAAGCATGCAGATCTTCAATAATTTTCAAAATTTCATTATTTAAAATTCAGAATAAATGCCACCTTTCATATAAAATGTTTTTTAATATTCTATTGGTACAGAAAGTGAACAAAATAAAAAATATAATTGTTAACACTACAGTAAACTTTGAAACATTAAAACACAGTTTTAAAATACTAAATTGACATTTATTTATAAAACATGCGTCAATTTTTTAAGGGTTCTAACGGTATGTGAATTGAAATTAATAAAATTTCAAAATATTATGCCAGTGTAATTCATTTTCCCTTTCAGAAGTACCAAATCATTCTACTACATATTAAACATATAGCATTTGTCTGAAAATGCCTTTCTTTATCCTATCATTGGGATACTTGTTAAAATAACAGGATAATATTTTTAAAATGTAGTACTTATCTTAAAATACATTTTTTACCATATTACTGGGCTTTTGATTAAAATAAATAATAAGAACTTTAATCGTGGAATGTACAAAATGAAATGTAGAGAAATATAAATTCATTTAATACAATTATATTAAACTAGCAGGGATGACCGAGCTTAGCTCGGTCAAAATTAGCCGTGTGTTCAATTCGATATTTTATTCTCACTGTATCATTCTTGCTGTTTAGATACAATTGGTATAGTGACCCAAAATGATCCACTAACCGAATTTTTTCGAACATGCGACCTAACCAATGCTCTTCATGAACCCGAAACCAATAGAATACAAAATCTAGTCAAAATCGCTAGAGTCGTTTGTGACCCAAAAATGACCCAGTTATCGAATTTTCTCGAACCTGTGACTTAGCCGAATAGTCATCTCATGCCCAGAAGTGGTACATTACAAAATTTCATCAAAATGTTTTGATCCTTTCTTTACATTCAATTAGCTTGACACTTTCCCCATTGTGACCCAAAATGACCCACTAATCGAATTTTCTTGAACATGCAGCCTAGCCCAATGGTATTTCTCGTGCCCAAAATTGATAGAATACAAAATTCATCAAAATCGTTAGAGTCGTTTTCTAGAAAAACTTAGCTTGACCCACAATGACCCATTAATCGAATTTTCTCTAACATGTGACTTAGCCCATTGGTCTTCACGTAATCCAAAACAGTAAATTACAAAATTTTGTCAAAATCGTTAGAGTCGTTTTTTAGTTGACCGAAGTGACCCCAAAATGACCCACTAATCAAAATTTCTCGAACATATGACCTAGCCCAATAGCTTTCTCATGCCCCAAAACAGTTGGGTATAAAATTTAGTCAAAATCGATTGAGCCGTTTTTTAGATATAATTAGCTTGACCCTGACCCATTATGACCCACTAATCGAATTTTTTCAAACACATGAGCTAGCCCGATAGTCTTCTCGTGCCCGAAAATGGTAAAATACGAAATTTAGTCCAAATCGTTAGAGCCATTTTTAAGATAAAATTTACATACACACACACAATTTTTGCTTGTATTATAGTATAAGATAATTTCAAATACATGTTTTCAGTTAAACATGATAATTTTCAGCAGTTCAAACTGCCCTACCAAACTCTGATTAGCCCGGCAAAATTAAACATTGGAAATACGGAAATATTTGAAAAATGAGATGAAAATAATCAATGACAGAGCTAAATGGAGCTATATAGCATGGTTAAGATGCTGTATAGTGCCACACCTCTCACTATAAAACGAAAGTGCTATACAGCATTAATAACAGGTGTGTAGAGAAGAGTACACAGCAGTATATGAAGTATACCTTCTGGATGTTTTAAAGAATAGAATTCATCTGTTTCCTATTGCATATACTCTCTGAATATATCCACTGCCTATAGTGTACACCAACTGGAATTTTTACAATTTACAGCACTGATAAGTAAATAAGAACATTTATAGCACCAAATATGCAATAAATATTGCACACTGCATTTGGTAGCAGGAAGTTTATCGTCAGAGATACAGAAGTGTTTGTACATCAGAAGAATCTTAAAAACAGCAGAATTGATTTTGGAGCCAATTGGCATATTTTAGCAAACGTGGTAGCTCATTTAGCAAAAGATTTCAATATACTAAATATTACTGGGCATGTTAAGAAGAAAAATATTTTTGTAATCAACAGATTACCGAAGCCAAATTTACCAATTACAATGACACTAATTTTAATTTACAATCTGAATTACACTGGATTTTTTTTTTTTTTTTTTGGGGGGGGGGGGGGGGAGGTGGGCTAACATTTTATAATAAACTAAGCGATCCTTTTCTTGTACCTCTTCGATACTTAACTCAGATGCGGTCTCGATTATATAATATTAGAACAAAAATTGCAAGAAAATTACTGAATTTTAATGAACACTTTAATTGTAGGAATATCAAGTAAGATAAAATACAGTCTGACCTCTATTTAACGAACCTCTATTTTGTGAATTTCTCTATTTTGCAAAATTTTCCTTGGAACCAAGAACATTTTACGAATTTCTTCATAAAATAACCTCCAAATAGCGAAGTGCATTCTCTATTTAACAAACTTTTTCTTGTGATCTAATTTTTTTTTTTCTCCCCATTTCTCAAAATATTTCTGGACATTTCAAACTTATTCTTTGTTTAAACACATTTTATGATGTTCAATGGCCTTGAACTGGTTTTACGAGGCGCTTTCTTTGTCAGCAGTGAGAATTCGGTAAGTACGGAAGACAAAGACAATAATGCCTTAGAGTAACTTAAAAAATGTGGATACAGATGAGAAAAAAAGAAAAAATTAACCGTGATGTGCTGATTGTATTTCACTTAATTCTGAAATTGAGACCTCGGAAACACTATCCGAATTGGATATTTTCGACAGTGTGAAAAATAAAAACAACACAGCAATGAATTGCGATGAAGACTAATATGATGATGGAAATGAACATGATGCAGGAATTAACAAAACTTCGTATCATGAAATGCTAAAATCATTTGAAAGAATCCGACGCGGATTATAGTTAGAAGAAAATACGCATGAAGGGGTTTTTGGTGCATTGCAAAGATGTGAGACATATTATGAGAGAAAGCATTTTTTAAAAGAAAAAACCCAGGTAAAATTAACAGACTTTTTCAGAAATTAAATTTAAGGACGCATATGTTAATGTATGATTAAAATTATTTGTTATAATAATAATAAATACGATAATGTCATTAAAACTCATTAATTTTAATGTAAAACTATTTATTTTAAACAGAAGATACAGTGTATTCACGGACAATGTTTTGTTTTTCTTGCGGATTTCAAAGATTTAAACACATAGGTAACACATATGGTGGGTAAAATAAATAAAACAAATCGATATAATTTATTTTAAAAAAAATGTGATTAATTACTTTTAGTAAAAATATTTAGTGTTTATGAATTTAAAATCTGTTTTATGTAGTTTAAGCTATTTTAAAAGGTGAATCTCTATTCAACGAATTTTCCATATAAAGAACTTTTTTCCGGCATTTAGCGACTTCGTTAATAGAGGTTCGACTGTATAAATCATTGCTGCTGTACTCTCTGAACATGTTAGTGAGTAGCTTTCAAGTATAAAAGTGGGAAATAAGAAAAACGTAAAAAAAAACCTATCCATCTATAAAGTGTCACCAAACTTTTATAGTTTAAACACATTTTAACTTTTTTTATACAATAAAATGAAATATAATTTTCATTTTTATAACTTAGAAAGCATTAAAAACAAAAAACAAATTTAAACTATCAATAAATGTACAGATTAATTGAATTAAAAAAGAAAATTCCAGTCTGCTAAAGGTGCAAATATATATCTGATGAGTTTATGTGAAGTACAATGATTAAAATATTCTATTCCAAAAAGAACATTGGCAAAACTTCTTTTCCCTTTTAAAGTCCAACAAAAATTTCACTCTGGAAAGATTCTTTAAACAAATTCATTTGAATGACTTTCAGATGCTTATCATATAAACTCACCTTTCATTTGAGGCTCTTTGCACAGCAATTCACAAACAAACTCCAAGGATTTGATTAAACAAAATGTGTGATTATGAAATTTCCCAGACTCTCCTCCCTTATTTCCAATATTTTCTTTGCATTTTTGCCTCAATTCAGAGAATGCCAGTTTTTTTTTTTTCCCTTTAAGGTGGAATCCTGCCTTTAGGAGGAACTCTTTTGTGCCTGGCTCACTTCATGGTCAATCTTCCTTTAAACAAAAATCTGACATTGTGGACAAAACTTCAAAACTGATGGTTCATGATTTAATTAAATATGTTGTAAAAACAAGATCTTCTGAAATCAAAAATTGATCATCAAATTCAGAAATACAGTGTAACCTCTGAATAACGGTTACCAGTGGGACCGATGAAAAGTGACTGCTATTCAAAGGTGGGTGATCAAGCTGTATGTAGTATGATGCTAAATGGTTGGATCAAATCAACCAACAATCAGTATATGCATTTTGTACCATAGGCAGAACTGTATATTTGGTAGAAACTATTGATACATCATTAACATCACATAAGAGCAAAAATTTACATGTAATTGAAGCAGATACAATTAAAACAGAAGAAAAAAAATTTAATTGTAAAATCCATAGTGTTGTAACAGATAATTAGTGCTGCAAATATAGCAAAAATGAGAAGAGAGAAAATAGTTTTCACAGGTTATATCTTATGGTTGCTCAGCTCATTTGTCTAATTTATTAGCAAAAAATTTAAATAAATATACCTAATATTATTAAACATATCATTCAAGCAGTAAAATATTTTTGTAATGACCAGCTTGCCAGAGACAAATTTAGACCACAACGGCAATTTAAATTTACCATCTGAAATGTGCTGGAACTCTGTATATGACATCCTTGAAAGCCATGTAAAAAAACTGGCCAATTTTCTTGCAAATCATGGAAAAAAATAGAATGGACCTTATGCACATGACGTCATGCTCCAGAGCTGGTGGTATCTTGATCTGTTATTCTATCAAATGTGCCGCAAGGATGTCAGTATGTGCAACCACCAACAGATGACTTTTAGCCTCAACCCAGATTGCGTACATAGTGATATTTTGCAAATTCAGCGAATGTTCTTGAATACAGAACAACATTTTGAATTTATATTACAATACATTAAATATCTACCGCCGCAATAATGAATATTTTTGCAGTATTTTTATCAAAAGAACATTAATAATACATACTTTATATAGAACGCTATGCTAACATTTAAAAATAAATACCACCAGCAGACAATTTCTAGACTCGACCTCAGGTCGCATGCATAGAAGGGGCATTGAAATAGACAAGAACATTCAATCAAAAGTTCTAAATATGAGAGTGAAATATAATGTAGAAGATCTCTTGCTCTGCTTGGAGCCAATTTAAATTGCTTTATCCAAAATTGAAAAGGATAATTGTAGCATTTCTCAAACTGTTCTAATTTGGAAAGATCTTGAGTAAAACTTAAAAAATATTGATAAAATATATATAAAATGATATAAAATAAAATATGAACAAGAAGTAATGCCAGCAAATTTTTATTAGCATACATATTATTGGCAAAATTTAAAGTTGAAGCTTTGCTAACAAGTAAAAAGGAACAGAACTTAGTACTGCTTTATCAAATATTACATTCAAATTTCTTATGGTGGTAGTGATGCACACAGGTCTTATATGATGAACATATAGTGTTGACTCTAGAAAAAAAGGCCTGCCAGGCAGGAATGTAAAAAAAAGGGCACATTGTTTTCAAAAAAGGGCTGTGTCCTGTTCCAAAAACATATTTTGAACTGATTTGTTTAGAACTTTAGAGTGCCCTTTTATCAACAGAATTTTGTGATATTTTCCAGAACGGCTGGTGAATTTTGCAACATATTCCCTCAACCAATTGACGAATTTCACGATATTTTTCTGCGACCAATCGACGAATTTCGCAATTTTTTTTTCACACAATTGGTGACATGTCGAGTTTTCGGATTTTTCTGCCACAAGTTATTGACAAAACTCATAAGAATTTTTTTTTTTTTTTTTTTTTCGTTTGATCAATTAACAAATTTCGTTATTTTATCCCCCATGCTGGATGAATTTCCCTACGGCCAAGTGACAAATTTTACTATTTTTTTCTTTGAACAATTCACGAAATTCACAATTATTTTCTTACGGTCAATAAACATATTTTACAAGAAAGGGTACGTCAAAAAGAACAGTAAGTTCTACCGGACACATAAAGTAGTTTGAAAAGGGCATAATCCTTAGGGCATAATAAGCATCCTTAAAGGGCATAATAAAGGACAATCCGCATAAAGCAGTCAAAAAGGGCTGCCAGGTGTATAAAGTAATCAGAAAAGGCTGCCAGCCGCATAAAGTAGTCAAAAAGGGCTGCCAAGCACTGCGCTCTACCAAATTGGCCTAGAGTCAACACTAATATATATCTCACAGTGGTAGTCAAGAGACCCCTACGATTCAGGAATAATATCATGCAAAACAATTTGCAAAAAAATAAATCTTAGAAAGTAAAGAGTTGTGTTTTTCTGAAAGGAAGGATGGAGAAGGGCTTCCACTAAACTTTTTGTAGAGGAGGAAGCTAGAAACTTTAATAATTAATATAATATAATATAATAAACACACATACAAATATTACTGATTTCACAGAAAGCATCTTTAAAAAGTTTTCAAAAAGGTAATAACAGAAAACCTTTGAAAAGGCACAAAAAAAATTCAAAGGATGACATACTGAACAGGCTTGATCTACCAACACTACTCACAAGGGAATCACTTTTGGTGTTGCTCGCACCTAGCATCGAGACCTGGTGTGTTTTGTAGCCCTATGCATAAAAGTTAGAGAACCAAAAAAATTTCTCAGTTAAAATAATATTTTATACACTTTTTTATACTTTTAATTTTTTATTATTACATATTTGTTTATTTCACACCAAAAGTGAGTTAAGTCGCCAAATATGGCACTACAATTTTTCCGCCCATTTTATCCAAAAGAGTAAATATACAGAACATGTTACTAGTATATCAGACTGCGATTTTTTTAAAATAATTGATAGCATAAGAAACAAATATTAGGTTTTTATTTCTTTTTCTATGCAGACGATAAATGTATAAGTAATAAATATAATTCTATAAAAGCTTCGAAGATTATTGAAAACTATTTTTTAGTGAAATAGAAAATAAGCAATCTATTTTCTTTTGAAATCGAATGGAATAAAGTTTCGAATGTTTAAAATGAAATGTTGCTGTATTAAATGGCCCTTTGGTAAAAGTAATCAAAGTAAATTAATATTTTTACACAATTTAGAAAAATTACTGTTGCTAAATATATCGGACTTTACAATTTCTAGCCATTACAAATTCAGCTATAACATTTGGCTGGGGTTGCCTGAAAGCTCTACTTTTGAAAATAAACGCCAACTGTTTCCCCGCCAAAAATATGAATATAATGTTGCAATTTTTCAAAATCAAATTCGTGGGTTTTTGAAGGAATTTTCAAACTTTTTTCAATATTTTATACTTATTAACTAATTTTTATTTTTAAATGCTTTTCTTTAAAAAAATTCAATGTTAATAGTCCGATACGTGGTCTCGAAAATTGCATTTTTAGAAAGTTATGCTGCTGTAAAATCAAGAAATATTATTTTAACAGAAAAATTTTATCGATTCTCAAACTTTGTAATATAGGGCTTTAAAATGCACCAGGTTTCAATGCTAGGTGCGAGCAACACCAAAAGTGGTTCCCTTGTCAGTTGCTTTTTTTTTGTTGTTGTTTCAGTGACAGTAAATTAAAAATTTGTCATATCAAAATGAAAAGAAAATACTCTAAAAAATCAGCTGCTGCCCCACCCCTTCAATTTTTGCTGCACTTAATGACCCATCTCTACACCTGGCTCTGGTTATTACACTTATACATAACACATGCAAAAACGAGTGGTTTAAGGCGTCAGGTTTAAGCATAACGAAAACCTATCAAACAGAAAATTTTCATGACACTGTAAAAAAAAAAAAACACATACAATGATACCTGCTAAGACAAAACTTGTCTATATATATACATATATATATATTGCATACCTGACAACATGTCAATTTTGAAAACCTTACAATTTTTATGATGTATTCTTACGTGCTCAAAAATGCATAAAATATGCACATGCATAAAAAAAGTAATATTTCATAACATTTTCTACGCAATATTCATATATAGTCTTTTTCCCCGAAATAAAAAAATGAATTTCACAAGAAAATTTTTATGCAGGGGTTTCTAATTTTAAAAAAATCTGAAATCACAGCAAATTTTCTGAAAAGTTACAGCAGAGGGATGAAGGCAGGGTTCTCGCTGCCACTCAGCATTGCGCCAAATTGCAACAAAATGCTTCATTTGGCGAGTAAATGCACAATCATACTCACCAAACCTAAATTTATGCTCTGTTTTGTGATGTGTATCTGCCATTATAATCAAGATACTTATCCGCATTGCTGGACGATTGATGCAGCTTAAATGTTCAATCGCACTGTGCCATTTCCATTGCTTTATTTATAGAGATACTGACTCAACACCAATTCCGTTTAGCAACAACCAAAGACACAGAAATGATTATGCAATAGGTATTTCTCTGTTGTCAATTAATCGTTATCTATGCTTCAACATCGTGTCAAGCCGGTAAAATCACAAACAAAATTACTCGCATCAAGCATGAAATAGAGAGAAGTTTTGCTCGAATACGATGTTGAAATTAGTCATTTACCATACTATTTATTAGTTGTATGCAAAGTATCATTGGCTGGTCAATTTTTTCAATTGGTTAGAGTCGAAATTTCATAGCAATTTTTAGTGTATATTTTCACTATGGTAATATAAGATAGCTGTTTTGAAGTTTTATTCATGACTGCTGAAAGAATGTCTCAAACATTTACACATTTAGGAGACATTTAGAATGTACATATTTTTCATAGTTTTTGTAGCGGATAGTAAAATTTCTATTTTATAAGCAATTACAAAAAAAAAAAATTTTTTTTAGAATATATTGAAAAAAAGGGATACAATAAGAGGTTAAAGATATATCTTTCAGTGTTTCACGCCGAATCTATTTTGCTAACATTTTTTTCATTTGGCTACTATTTTTAATTTCCTATTCACCGCCAAATCGCTAATGTTGGTCAAAAGCCAGCAAGAACCCTGGATGAGGGACAGGGAGGGAGGGAATCCCCCTGTTCCCCTGATGGTGCTAAATTATGAGGTGTTTTTTAGGCCATTTGATGAAATTTGCATTTTTTCCCAAGATTCTTTAACCTTCCGCCAGGCGCGCCGTTGTAAAAAGTACAACATTAGCATTATTTTTTCATTAAAACAAAATTCAACCAGTAGAGGGTGTTAATAACTATTTGTATTCGTCTATTGGATATCCCTTTCCACTTCCTGAAAGTCATTTGCATTTCAGATTGCGCAATTAGCTGCACCTGTCATTTTAATCTGCGAACATTTACTGTGTTGCACTTTATGCAACGCACGCCTGCTTGTGAAGTTCTGTGCCAGCATAATCTTTCTGAGTGAAATTCTTTCTAAGTTGTTTTAATGGGATTTGAGTTAAAATAATGTCTAAACGAAAATGGTATTTTAAAGATAACAAAGAGATGGTGGATTATCTAACGAAAATTTTGAATGAAGACAGTGATAGTGATAATATTTACACTGAAGAAGAACTTCCATTTCCTGAATGGGATGAAGATTTGGTGATGAAAATTTACAAGAAGATCACAGTAGTGACTCTGAAATAAATGCCTTAGATGATGAGATTACTGAAAATAATAGGGATGAAAATTTTTATACGGGAAAAGATAAAGTCACAAAATGGAAAAAAGGGGAAATCGTAAAAACCTCTAAAACCAAGAACAAGAATATTATAAAGAAAATGACAGGACCAACTGCATATGCAAAAATAACTGCTTCTGAAATCGGCAGTTTTCTAAAATTGATTGATCTGAACTTCATTTATGAAATAACTGATTGCACTAATAAATATATAGAATGAATAGAAGCTAAGTATAATCAGAAATGTGATTGTAAACATACGTCTAGAAGTGAGTTTATGACTTTGATGGGGCTGTTTTATTTTATGGGAAAAATAAAAGGCCACCACGCAAATGATCAGCAGCTCTGGTCTGCTGATGGGTCTGGAATACAAAAACTGAGAACACCTATGAGTTATAAGCGATTGATTACAACATGTCTAAAGGAGGTGTTGACATCTGCGATAAAATGTGTGAGGTTTATATTGTGTCTCGAATAACGAGAAGGTGACCTCGTCATATTTTATACTATGATAAATATTGCAAGGATAAATTCACATGTATTATTTCTACTGAATAATGCTGATAAAGAACCAAGCCGAATAATTACTTTTTTGAGAACACTCAAAATCCCTTATGAAAGAAGTATCCAGAGCTCAAATTCCGTCTTTACCTCGAGATGTGTCGGGTTTCCTTGATCTATATCATTCAATAGAAAATTTGGAAGAACAAACTTCGAATAAGTTTATCCCTCCACATAAGAGAGGTTCGGGTTACACGTGCGGCCGAAAAAAAAAATTTCCCTACAATGAAGTGCAACAAATGCGTAACGTTTACATGCAAACAGCGTTAAAAAAAAAAAAAAAAATCTTATGCCTCCCATGTGAAGCGAATAAATGTAAGTGAAATATATGACTGATTCTGCATGTCTGAAATTACTTCATTATTATTTAGTAATTCATCATTTTTATACTTTGTGATTGTAGTAGTAAATGGCATTTTATACATTTAAATTTCTGATTTAATATATTATGACAAAATAAGGTGTATTGCAGAATACTTTCACAAATTGTGATCAGAGATAACTTATATGATATTTGTATGTTAAATTATTTGAAAAATTATAACACAGCAGCAATAATTGAATGTTTTCCCCTTGATGTACAATTTACAACACGCGCCCGCTGAAGTGATGAAAATTTGCGTGTCCGGCGAAAGGTTAACAAAATTTGCATATTTTCCACGAACCTTTCACAAAATTCATATTGGTTTTTTTTATCCTTTGACAAAATTCCTGTTTTTCCCCGCAATCTTTTGACAAAATCTGTTTTTTTCCGTGATCTTTTGACGAAATTCACGTTTTTTCCATGATCTTTTGATAAAATTCATGTTTTTTCCATGATCTTTTGATGAAATTCACATTTTTTCAGTGATCTTTGACAAAATTTGCTGGGTTTTTTTTCGCGATCCTTTGACAAAATTAACATATTTTTCTGTGATTTTTGACGAAATATGCAATTTTTTTTGTGCTCCTTTGACGAAATTAGCGTTTCTTTGACGAAAATAGTTTTTTTTTTTTTTTTCACGTGATCTTTGACAAAATTAGTGTTTTTTTACACATTCTTTGACGAAATTCGTGTTTTTTCCTGGGATCTTTGACAAAATTAACTTTTTCTCAAAGATCTATGAAAAAAATTTGCGTTTTTTTCCGCGATCCTTTGATGAAATTCATGTTTTCCCTGTGATTTTTGATGAAATTCACATTCTTTTCACAATCCTTTGACGAAATTAGTATTTTTTTCGCGATCCTTTGAAGAAATTAGCATTTTTTTCCGTGATCCTTCGTGATCGTCTTTTCCATGCAAAACCGTACAATTGTACTGTTCATCCATACAACTGTTCAATTAGAACAAAATCCGTACATTGTACGGCCAATCCGTATAAGTTGGCAACTATGATATTGTCTTTACATTAAATTAATTCTAAAAGCACTTTTTTAAAAAATCTTTAAACTTAATTAAAAGTTCAAATTTTATTTTTTAAATAAAAATTTAAATATTGTAATTAACAACACGTGCAACTGCTTACGCCAACCCTTTTTTTACTAATTTTCATTTTGAAGTAGAAACAACGCAAAAAGTTTAAAAAACAAAAAAAAATACAAATCTATAAACAAAATAAATTTTTAAAGTTACTTACATCTCGTTCCTTGTATTTTCTTTCCAAATTATCTAAGGTCCAATTGGCAGTAGGGTTTATAGGACTAAGTCTACCTTCAATATCTCTCAACCATTTCCTCAAATTCCGCATTCGTAAAGAGATTTCTAACAAAAACATAGTTATGTAAATAAATATATTGTTAAGAAACTCAAGGCCTGTTCTGAATAATGAACTTTGTGAAGTCAACATTTCATTTACGATAATAAAGTTTAACAGAAGACACAAACATACAAATAATGCAAAAGGAAAGATGTATATGATACACATTTGATAAAACTATGCATATAATATATTTAAAATGAAAAGAAAGAAAAAAAATATCACTGGAGCAACAATAAATTTAGCAATAAAAATCTATATTTTATAATTTATTAGTTAAAACAATTTTATTTAAATGAGAAAATTTTCATGGAATTTCCAGAGTTCATTTAACAAAGGTTTTTGTTGTTGTTGTTTTAATAGAACAATCACCAGAAGTAATATCTAATCTATGGAGTTTATTTTTTTTTATGCTTTGGACATCTATATTATTAAAATGAAAGAATTTTAAGACCATATATATCACTGTGCATGTATGAAATCAGCTTTCAACTTCTTTCATATCAGGGTAAATAAAGGGTAAAGTTAGGTGCAGGTGTGATGGCTGAGTGGTTTAAGCTTTGTCTCTCAAAAGTAAGAATAGGTTCAAATCCCACTACTAAAATCAGGAGGCTTTTGAATAGTTTTAGTGTTTGGATAAGTCAGTTCAATAATATGAATGAAATATTTTATCTCAGGACGATCAATGTTATTTATTGTAAAAAGAAAAGACTGAATACAGATTACAAGGTTTGGACAATAGCCATATAGGAAATAGTCTGCAAAGAAATTATCCATAGTCTAATCTCAGGCTGCAGCATCATTTTTATATTTCAGAAACAAGAAAACAATTTCATTATGTGCTTTTCCAAGCAAAATCTATCAGTACACAAATTATGTTATTACACTAGTGAACAAAACAAATTTCAGATATTCTCACATTCCTTTTCTACTAGATCTTTAGTGCATATAGATTTCAAGTAAAGAGCTCACAAATGGAATATAACTAGAAGCAGAAGATGGCAACTAAAAATGAATCACTCAACAAATATTGACAAGCAATTTGTTGGTATAATAATTAATCTCTATATAATAAAAGCCAGTGTAACGCTGGACGGGGCGAATCCATCAATCTTACCAGTCTCCCAGGAAGAGACTCAAGGGGAAAAGGATCAATTCTCCCATTGGTTGACAAGAATGAAGAATCCTGCGATTACTTCTCAAGGTTAAGTCCTGATAATTAAGCAGTAGTAGACACTTCTTTCTAACAAATCAATGCAAGGCACATTGCATTAAACCACCAAAATAAATCACCAAGTGTCACTTGAGATTATTTCAAGTATTAAGTTGCAATCATATTAAGTTTTCTTTGCGACATGTACGGAATTTTAATTTATTTCTCATACAAAGTGATTCAGGGAAAACAATGATATGGTATTTTTAAAAATACCATATCATTTTTTTTTCTGCAAAAAATTGATAAAACTGACTTTACTTTTTTAAAAGAATCAATTTAAATATTTTAGGCTTATTATTTTGTAACTTATTTTTAAATTACACATTACTTATATTTTCCTTTTCTATATACTCTAATGATTATGTAAATATGTAAATTTAAACTTAAAAAAAATAAAAAAAAATCCCATATTTTAAAAGTAAAAAATTAATGTTTATACGAAAAGTAAAATTAATAATTTTTGATTTATAGCTTTGCATCAGGAAGACAGAAGCTTAGGGGATTAGATGGTTGGGATTCAACCCGAGATACTTATTTATTAATCAATATACAAATTTAAAAAAATTTGGAGGGGGGAGGAAGGGGGGGGGGGGGGTAAACAATAAAATACAATTTCAAAGTGTTATTAAAAAAATAGTATTATTTTAATAGTTGCAGCAGACTGTTTTAATTACGCACTTTTATTGCATATTTATTAAATTTTTGTTTTATTAAGAAATCTTAATTTTGTTATAGTAGTATATTAACCGGAAAACCTGGTTTACCCAGAAATATTGTAAATGCTAATTGTGTGTTTATTAGAACATAAACTAGCCGAACTTCGATCATCTAAACGCTTCCATATTGTCATTTTTTTTTTTTTTTTTTATCAGTTTTTCAAGTTTTAAGTGAAAAACACAATTTTTACCCACCGTCCTAGGACGGGCATTTACACTAATTATAAATAATTGGCTACATAACAAGCAAGGGGTGCCTGCTAAATCCTTTTCTGGGCATAGTATTTGTATTGTCTATAATTTTATGCTTATTTTTTTATTAAATAAAACTCATTTTTTACATAAAATTACAGAGTAGAAGAGCAATCGTTATCCGAATCTTTCTGCACTGGGACAGGCCTAGTTTGGATTTGGATAAAAGGACAAATGAAAGCACACAGGTACAGTTTTAAATCTTATCAGGAACAGGTATAGGTTATTTACACATGGATTCCTTTCTCCATTTTATGCAATTTCATTCATATTTTTCATTTTATTTATAAAATTAATGTTGTTAATTTTTAGTATATACGAATTTTCTAATATGTATTTATCGAATAGTAATTCGTACAAAATAAATCTAAAGCATTTCATGCAATTACTGGTATTTATGCTACATCAAGTGATGAAATGTGCAAGCAAGCAAGCTAGCTGCTTCTTTTACACCTTGCGATTCCCACTATAATGTCACATGAATATTATTGTCCATAAGAAAATCATTTAAATGTATCATCTTAAAGTATGACAATTTTCCCAATTTGCTTTTTGCATGTAATACTTTATGCCCCGATGGTACTTTAAAGTACCATTAAAATAACTTGTTATGAAATTCATTTAATACATCAATTAGTAGTAATTCAGTTTAGAATGAGTTATAGATACTTCACTTGATCTTGTTCCAAAAGCATTATTGGTTGCACAAAACAAAAATATTTTTTAAAGGATGATTTTCCCTTTGCATCTTTTCAGTTTTCTTGACATTGAAAGATTGGGGGGTGGGGTTTCAGTTCGGAAATATTTCTATATTTCTATTGTAAGACCATTATATTTGTACACTTCCTAGTTCTACAAAATACTAAAACAAAAATATTTTAAACAAAAGATTAGAGTGGAGTTATAAATGTTGCACAAATTCCCTATAAATTTAAATTTAATTAATTTTAATCGGAAAATCCTTCTAAAATTTATTAAATGATTGTGCAAATCTGCTAATGTAGTTTCAAAAGTTCATGAAAAATGCTTTAGAAGATAAAATTTGCAAGAATTCATAAGGGACATAAAGGGTAAATTAATTTAAATTTTTCTTTCTTTTTTAAATTCACATGTAAATATATTTTTTAATTAAAAAGTGCTTGTAAATATTATTTGTGCTTTGTAAAACATAACAGTAGGTTAAAAAAAAGTTATTTCAAACTGTGAATTAAATCTATTCAGATAATGAAACTTTGAATAAAAAAGTGATTTTAATATTGGACATTGTACACCACAATCTAGTCAAGTATGTGTAAAGAATGGAGTGTCAAGCTCAAGATGCTTAAAATGCTATGCATAAATTTTGATCCTATAAAACTCTTTTAACTGAACTATTTTGATAGATTTTAACATTAACAAAATAATTCTTTGATTTAAAAATTGTCTGTTTAAGCATGTTTATAATAAATTTCTCTGTAAAACTATTATTTTTTTATGTCAATTTTGTCTTCATTATGAGCTGTGAAAGGGTAAAAGTTACTATTCAATTATGGCAGTAAACGGCTGCAACATTTGTTATTTATTTTTTTAGAATACAGAGATACCAGCCTCAAAATTATGACATTTTATACATTCTTTTTCTTTTATTCTAAACCACATTAGTTTTTTTTTTAATGAGTTTTTATTTGAATGTAATAATCTAAGAGAGTAAAAGTGCAGCAAAATATTTTCGGCATGACAAGAAATATTGTTGAGAATTAACATGAAAAACAGACCAAGCAAGACTAAGACATTTCTTCAGTAATAAACTTATTCAAAGAATTTTCATTAATATTTAGTTAGTTAAAAGTTCTTTGGAAACATCAATTTTTTGTACACTATATCGCCAAAAGTCACCAGACAGTTTCGGTTATAGATACGATAGATAGATATGATAGATATAGACTAGATATAGACGATTTGTCAAATATCTAGAGAAATATTTGACAAATTCTTCTGGGACCAGAAATATAAAGAAGATGTATGACTGCATTTTTCCAGTAAAGGTTTAATAATTAGGGCAATTAACATACAAACAATAAATTCAATAAAAAATAATAATATTTTTAAATAACATGTAAAATAAAATGCTTAAAATGATCTGTAGCTGTAGTAAATGACTATACGGATCTTGTGCAACTTTTGCGTTCATTTGTTTAAAAATACCGCCTATTTTTGTAATTTCAGCACATGCATGGTGTAAATCTCACCCTTTTTTTCGCCCATTATATTTTTCACTAAATACGTTTTAAAAACAAATCTATTGACATATATTGTAAAATGCATAAAATTCTATTTCTTTTTAGGAGAAAAAAATCATGTTTTGAAATTTATTTAACAATTTTGCAGCAGTTTCTGTAAAAATCATGCTCCCTTTTTTTTGAAGAAAAAAATGTGACTGGTATGAAAACGTATGGTTACGGGTAAGAAAATTCAAGACATTGATGCATGTTTCTTTTTTTGTTTATAGTATGCAAGGTTTTCAACCAAATTTAATGTCACTTTCAGGAAACTTGTGAAAGTACAGTAGAATCTAATTAGAATAGATTGAATAAAGTTATATAAGCTAAATTTTAAAAACTTGAGAGTTGCAATCACAATAAAAATGGCTGAATATGACCTGCATCACAAGAACAACTAAACTTAGCATTTAAAACGAAACAAGCAGCCAAACGTGTTTCAAATATGCTGAAAAAAAAGTAAGATATAAGAATTTACCAAAATAAGAGTTTTTTAGAATCTAGAAAAGAAAAATAAAAAAAATAGGATGAATGCTATGGGGAAGGAGTGGGAAATAGGTAATATTCACATTTCAAAATTAGTTCACACTCTCAATGAAGATGATCCGGTCTGTTATAATCATTAAAAATGTGTATACATTCTTTTTAAACATTCTGTATTTACACTTTGCTTTTTGAAGCTAAACATTCTATCACAGAAATGTAAAGATAAGTTACAAAACATAAGTATACTAAGCAAAAACTCACCATGAAACACTGAATCCTTTGATGGAGATTTCACTTTATTTGGGTTGATGGATTGCTCTACAGCTTTCCACTTATTGTTCAGTCGATTTAAATGTCTGTGAACTTCATCTCGCATATCAGGATACCTTTTGCTTAGTCTCTGAGCTTGATCATTAAACAGCTTGCACAGATAGGCAACCTTCTGTTTGTCTTCAATGATTTTCTATATTAATGTACATTTCTATCAATACAACATAAAATTGCATATCATAACTTTTAATATAAAAAAAAATTATAAACATGAGAAGAATTTTCAGATATTTAGAAACTTTTGCTTCTATTACTACGTTAATTTGATAAAAGAATGTTATAGTTAAAAAAAAAAAAAAAAAAAAAAAAGCAATTTAACAAATTACAACGACCATTTGGAAAATGATTTTTTCAAAGACTAAAATTTAAGACATAAAAAATCGCACGGAGTTGATCATACATTACATACGCCATGGATTACATTTTTTGGTACTGTAAACTTTTTAAACTTCTACGGAGCTAGTCATACATTACGCACGCCATGGATTAAACATTAATATTCCTGGACCAATTTTAAATGAAATTTCATTCTTAAACTTCTAAACATCCTACACTATTACTTTTTACACCATCGTATAAAGAAAAAAATGTACTTTTAAATGCAATTTGTTTGAAAGCTGTATCTCAATTTGTTTCTGAGTTTTTTTTTTTTTTTTTTTTTTTTTTTTTTTTTTTGTAGTTTTTATTACTTTTTTGTTATAGTGGCAACAAAAGTATCCATCTCTGTTGAAAGTAAAGGGAAAATACAGATTACTGTATAGACCAATCAGAAAACTAATAAAATGCGGATTCAACCAATAAAACGCTTTAAATATGTTTTTGATTTCCTATCCTGACGGAGGACAATAACCATTTTTCCAAATGTTTAAAAAATCAATTATTTACACCGTTCGTCCCAGTTAGAAATGGCACTCTGGTCTGGGAGACAAGATGGTGAAGTTTTAATTAGCAGCTGATATGGGAATCCTAAACCGGAAAATTCCCAATTGCCATGTATACGCTAAGCTTTCTGTTTTTTTCCTCTCCTAACTTTCCTTGCATGCTTTTCAATGTTATTGAATTTTCTATTCTCTTTCAACAGTAATTGCCTACAGATTTTAAATTAATATCCAACATTGTTACATCCAATAGCTTCCGCTCTCTTAAGGCTGTTCTTAACTGCTCTGCTCAACAAGTGCAAAACGTTTTGACACATTTACAAATACATTTTTTAACGGAAAGAAATTGGAAAGCCTGGCCATAGAAGCGATTTGGAATTGACCTGTGTTTTCCATTTTTTATAACTAAATTACATATTGAGTTATAAGCGATTTTGATCATGTGACAAACACGTTTTACACCCTTTCTTGAGTGATTATTCTACTTTTGCACAAAATTCGGTTCAAAACGCATATATTGACGCTATTTTCTGAAAGATCTATTGCAGTTGCAAAAAAACTGGAAAAAACAGCTCAATTACATAGTTTCTGAACAACAACAACTGCTAGTTTCATGCATTTCCCAATAAAAATAAATTAAAACTTATGTCATAAAGTTGCCCTTTTGGATTTGAGAATATCTTTAAGCATTTCAAAGCAGGTTTATGCATTGTATCAAATTATTATGATAAAGTTGTTGTATTTACAAAGATAATTAAATTATTTCTCAATCAAAATGTCCATTAAAAATGAGAAGTATTATTCACCAGTTAATTATACTTTGTAATTGTATTGTTTCTATAAAGTTTATTCATATCGTATAACACCTATGACTAATAAACATATAAGTTATTTCCATTTTGAGTAGCGACTTCATATACCTGCAGTGCAAGGCTCAATTATTTTTATTTTCAGGATTTAAAAAAAATTATTTAATTCTTATAAGGATGATTAAAGTAAATTTTTCCGTAAAAGTGTTCTTCTTTACAGCCTAATATAGTGATCCTTTTAGTATTAATTGCATTAAGATATAATTAAGTAACTTCTAATTTTGAAAAAATCTTTGATTTCTCTAATTTAGCGATCTTTGTAAATATGCCTGCAGCTATATCAATTTGTTTACTTATAGTTCCACTTTCTTAACAGAGTCAATTAATATTCCATTTTGGATTAGAAATTTAAATATTTTTAGATCAATCTTGGATTCTTGTAATATGTGAAATTGATAGAATGGAGATCTTTTAATTTTCATTTTATTGTAGACATTAAATATAGACGTATCTAGAAATTAACAGGGATGCAGAATATGTTCGATCCGGCAATCTAGGATTGGGGTAAATTTTCCCCGCCTGGAGAAATTTTGCAGGAACATATACAATTGATTTCGATTTTAACAACAAATTCCATAATTCCCCGAGATAGAAAAATTTCACTACAAATAAAAAGATCCGTATGGCGACCTTTGCAAAATCCATCTAAGAATAATATGTATCATATATCAGGGTTGATTCTGTTCTGAATTTTTCGAAAATTTAAGGCATTCGGTTCTGATAATTAAAAAAAAAAAAATCCGTCATCTGTTTGAAAATTCGGACATAATACCATGAATTTTGTCCAAGAATTACGGAAAAACGCGAATTTCGTCACCAGATCACAAAATAACCGCAAATTTTGTCAAAGGAACACAAAAAAATAACTGTAAAAAAACCGCAAGTTTCGTCAAAAGATCACAAAAGAAGTGCAAATTTTGTCAAAAGATCGCGAAATGAGCACAAATTTTGTCAAAAGATCGTGAAATAAACGCACATTTCATCAAAAGATCGTGAAAAAAACCACTAAAGATCGAGAAATGAACACAAATTTCGTCTAAAGATCACGAAACAACCACACATTTCATCAAAAGGAGTGAAATAACCGCAAATTTCATAAGACCATGGAAGAACCGCAAATTTCATCAAAAGGAAGGCAAAATAACAGCAAAACTCATCAAAAGATCACTAAAAAATGCAAATTTCGTCAAAATGCCGCAGAAAAACATGGTCAGTGCTGGGAATGGATTTCCCTTCCTTCCTCCATTCTGCTGTAACCTTTCAGAAAATTTGCTGTGAATTTCAGGAATTTTTTTTTTCACTCAGAATCACCCCTGCCATATATACTCGCGCATAAGTTGAGAAATGTTGGAAAAATAATTTTCCATACCTACGGTAATACAGCATTTGCCTATAACATATCATAAAATTTTAGGGAAATTTTCATGTGGATTGAGGCAAATGTTGGCAGTAGAAACATTTTCTGCACCCCTGGAAATTAATAGGCACTAGGCATTAATTTACAGTAATAATAATGAATTATTTTTTTTATTATTTTAGTTCTCTTAGCACTTAATTTTATAAGTAAATTGAATATTTTAGATTGTTGCAAAAGAAGTCATGAAGAAAATAAGGACCATGATCACATACAAATACATATTATCTCTCACATAAACAAGTTGGAAATTGCTCGTCAAACGTGGCAAATGAGGTGCGTTCGTACTATAACTAGTTTTATAATTATTTTTTATACCCCATATTGTACTGAATGTATAATTTTTTGCACTTCATAAAGTGCATAGTCTGTAGCATCATTAAAATGCACTTGCAATAACTTTTTTCCCATTCCCCGTAATGTAACTGTACACTTTTGACTGTCCCTGTAATTAAACTATACATTCGATTTTCCTAAAATTGTAAATGGCTAGACAAAATTTTGCAACAATTATATATTTAAAATTTCACACCATTCGGAAGGCTGTAACATCATTAAAATGCACTTGCAATAATTTTTCCCATTGGCCGTAGTGTAAAGAAAAACTTTTGACTGTCCCTGTAATTAAACTATACATCCGATTTTCATAAAATTTGAAATGGCTTGACAAAATTTTGCAACAATCATATATTTAAAATTTCAGACCATTCGGTTGGGTAGTTTTTGCTCTGTTATATGCGGACAGACAGACAGACAGATGGACGGACGGAACGACGACTATAGGTGCTACGTATTTATATAACTACGAACGCACCTAAAAATTGAAGTTTCTGAAAGCAAACCATTAGAAATTTAAAGACTTACAGAGCCTGAGCTGTCACTTCCACTTTCTTTTGAAACTTGTATGTTGTGCAATAAGTCATGCAGCCATTTAAATTGCTCAATGAACTGGGTAAAACTCCAAAAACAAGCTTCAGGAATCTCTCTCTCATCATCAAGGGATAAATCACTGCTCGCTTCCTATGAAAGAAAAGTTTGATTTATTTTACAACACAATGAGGCTATCGATGTTTATCACAGAAAATTATCATAAGAATAATATCAGATCGTATTACTAGTGTTTCTATGTCAAGCTGAATTGTCACAGCCATGGTGTAAAGATAACATTTAAAACAGAAAAAAAACTATTGTGAATAGAAAATTTTTATTGAAAGACACATACATATGTTCAGCAAACAATTAAAAGTTTCACACCTAGAGTAAGCTTTCATTTTGCTTTCAAAAAGATGAGCCACCAAACAGCTCTTGGAAGACAGGTTTAACCTCTTTGCAGCAGTTTACAATCACATTCATCATATTACAACTAGATTTTGAGTAATAATCATGTAATCATAATTGATTACAAAAATCATGTAATCCCATTGTGATTGTAATTACAGAATTTGCTTTTTGAATCACAAATTAATCATAATCGAGTAACTTAATTCAGATCCTAATCTATCATCCTGTGAATTTATTACATTATTTTCGCCTCTGTCTAGCAGTTTGATCCCCGTTAAATGTATGCTAAGGATTACATCATGTTACATTTATTCATAATTTTAATTAACTATCTCAATCCTTCGCCAATTAGGAAGATTCTGATAGAGAAATCATGAACTCGTTACTTTTCTGTTAGCGGGCGCAGATGATAAATTGTTAATTATTGTTGCCTTCCCATTCATTCGTATTGCCTTAATTTTACTTAAACTATAATCCTTTCACTTATTTTACATAAAATCATAACTTTAATTTAAAATACAAACGTTTAAGATACATGCCATTCACTTATTTAATTTTTTTTTAAAGAAAATTAAAAAATTAAAAAATGCCAATTTCATTATCAAAGCATTGTTTTTTATTTACCACGCAAAAAATAAAAACTGCTACTGGCGAGGTAAAAAATACCATTGGCGAGTTTTGAGCCTGGCTAACATAAAAGTACCAAGAACTTCTTCCGATCATGTCAGCATTGTGTAACTTTTTCATTGTTATGTATTTCATCTTTCTTGAGAAAACCTTAACTCACGTAGGCATTTATGCTTTATGTTCGTTTGAGCACAGCGCTGTCTCAAACGCATCGCGTTTGGCGCAATATATATTTTTTTGTTTATTTTTGAGTCAGTTTGGGGAGAAAACCACGTTCCGGGTACCAATTAGACCTAGCTGGAGAAAATAGCATGTTGGTTTTATTTATTATGAAACTGTTTATTTGGTATAAAAACACAATTTTATTATAAAATACACAAAACTTTGGCACAGATGTCATATTGGCGTGATTTTTTCGTAACTTCTTAGTTATCCCGTCGACCAAATTACCGTCACCAAATTGTTAGATTAAATGCCAATAATGGTTGATCGTAAATGTCACATTCACTTGACTTACACGTGTTTACGTCATAAAGTGATTTTTATTTTGACGTTTTATTTGTATTTTTATTAACGTTATACTAATTTACTTATTTTTTTGTTATTTAAAATAGAAATTATGTCAATTTGTACAATTTGGCGTGTGGTTTGGCGATATTTATAATTTGGCGAAATTGGTCGACGGGATAACTAAGAAGTACCATTTTTTCTGAATTGATTGAAAGTTACGAATTGAATTCCCGTTGCGTACATGGCATTGGCGTCAGAAAAATATCGCACCATTATGGGGCGTATATGACATCTGTGCTAAAACTTTTATTAGAAACACATATTATAAAAAGCACAAAGTTTAATTTAATTTAAAACACACGCAATCTCTTCTATTGTATTGTCATATGGAAGATAATATCGTCAAAATTTCTGGGTTGCTAGGGAATAAAACTGCTATTTTGGTACTAAAAGGATACCCCAGTGCGTCTGAGACATCTTTGCCTCCGTTTGCTTATATGTTGAAATATGTTCGATAATACGGAGATTTGGCACAGATGTCATATACATTGGCGCGATTTTTTTCCGACACCCACCAATTTGGCAAAAACATCAACAGCATAAACAACAACATCCGGGTTACCATATCAAGCAAAATAACGACACTTTGGCGCCAGTTAAATACCCATTGCGTATATGACATTGGCGTCAGAAACAAATCGTGCCAATATGCGTACATAACATCTGTGCCGGAGATTTTTAAATCTAATTAATAATCTTCCGTATTTGGCTCCATAGCCAATAGACCTATTTAGCTAATACAATTTGGTACAATGGAGTGTTTCTATGAAAGCCTTTAATGATATCACAGGGTACAGATGTCATATTCGCCCCATATTGGCGCGATTTTTTTCGGCTGCCAATTTGGAGAAAACATCAACAGCATAAACAACATAATCTGGGTTACCACATCAAGCAAAATAACGACACTTTGGCGCAAGTTAAGTACCTGTTGCCTATATGATATTGGCGACAGAAAAAAATCACGCCAATATGGGGCGAATATGACATCTGTACCTATCACAGTTATATTCATTTATATAGTTGAAATATATTTTTTTTCACCCGAACCTTGGCAATAGACTCGACTAAAAAAGATTAGAGAATCTAATATCTTAGCTAAAGTTCGTCCATCTGATGTTATGCACCTAATAAAAGCATATCAAAATATTGTTTTGAACGCCACTGGCCATCGAGAATGGAAGGTATGATTACGATCAACAATAGTTTTCGGTGATCAATCTTCCCGGCACAACCAAACTAACTCATGATTCATTTTGATTAATTGGATATTTTTACATGGGTAGGATTTATTTACTTTTAAACGTAAAGAAAAGATTGTGTAATTTTATGTTAGCCAAGAGAAGTGATATGTCGCTTAATATTGTTCTCATTGACATCATTCGTATTGCATTCGTTTCATTTACAATACACAACTTTAATTTCAAATACTACATTCAGTTTAAAAACATATATTATAGGCATTTAAAATACACCCATTTCACTTACTTCATTTAAAACACAAAATAAATAATATTATCTTAAACCAAAACAAGTACTTGTTAGTTATCCCGTCGACCAAATTACTGTCACCAAGTTGTAAGATTAAAAACCAATAATGGTTGATCGTAAATGTCACATTCACTTGAAAACACGTGTTTACGTAATAAGATGATTTTTATTTTGACATTTTATTTGTATTTTTATTAATGTTATACTAATTTATTTGTTCTTTCGTTATTTAAAATAAAAATTATGTCAATTTGTATAATTTGGCGAGTAGTTTTGCGATTTATATAATTTGGCGAAATGGGTCGACGGGATAACTTACAAGTATCCAAAAACATTTATTTCAGTATCCAATGATTATTTATAACTTACACATGCAAAAAATAACAATTTCTGTTTGCAGGTAAAAAAAAAAAAGCTATTGTCGAGATTTGCGACCTCAATTCATTTTCAAAAGTTTTGTTTACATTAGGAATGAAACCTTAAATGGCGATAACTTTCAATGCATACTTCTTAAAAGGTACCATTTCTCTAAAATATTATTTTTATTTTAAAAATCTTTCTAAATATGTAACTTTTATGCAGTTTTTGTCGAAAAAATAATCTTGATGGAAAATACTCGTCTACCAGATTGAAGTTGAAGTGGATTTGTGCTATTATAATATGGATAGTATGCGCTCGTTGGCAGGTTTATCACTGTTTGGCATAGTTTGATAATTTTAGAATGAATTAACAGTTTTTTGCTTATTAAGAATAGAATTTTCAATTTTTTTAAACTAAATTTTATAAAAGCACGTAGATTGGGTAATTACCAGTCCGAAAATGCATTCCATACTTTTTTCTGCCCATTATTTAAGTCTCTAGCTTAATTGAATTAATATATGTTTGACGAAGATTTTTTTTATCATTTTCAGTATCTCGACGTTTTTTTAAAAATCCTGTATCTCTGTTTATAATTATTTTATAGAGATGAGTTTGGTCTCAATTTGAAGCTTTTCTTCAGTAGATTCTTCTAGTCTTAATTTTATTTCACTGCGATGCTTGTTTTCTTAAATATCTGAAATTTTAAAATGCCACGTTTAGCCGATTTAACATGGAGAAGTTGTCTAGAGTATAATAAGCAGTTACGCGGTTCTGGCTTTTGGTTCTTGGCGTTTGTTTGTTTGGTGGGGTTAGCATTTTTTTTATAGCTTGGCTTGGCAAAACGACCGTCCTGCTTGATTGTTAATACATTTATTTAAACAAATTATATTTTAAAAAAATCAAAAAGTGTAGATTGTTTCAATGGTGGTCTAGTTTTTACTACCCTTGCTTTAAGCTTCTCAAGAAGACTGAATGAGTCATCTTTCATGAAACAATGTACTGACGAAGAATATCCAGGGCAGAATTCGCATCTGAGTAAGAAGGAGGTGGTGTCTTGCTTTCTGTATCACCAGCTTTATCACCATCTTCTGCATCTGCAGTTTCATTTTCATTTGCGATGATGTCTTCATAAGTTTGATCTAAATTTCTGAAGTCAGTTGTTAAAACGTCTTCGTCACATGGGTGAAGTCCATTATGCCCTTCTTTATCAGTACTCATCTGAATTGCAAGAAAACTTGTTTTTCTATCAGAGGAAGTTCCCTCGTTTAACATGCAGACCTGCCAACCTTTGAAAATGAGAAATCGTAGCACACAAAACTTAAATTAATCTGAGGTTGGTTGGTTGGTTTTTCGTGTTACGCAGCCATCTTTTGACATTCGTAGAAGGAATAAGGTTTCAGTCTTTCAACTCAATATTGTAAATTTTTTCCTCTGAAACTTTTTATACGATAGTTAGAGTTTCTTTTCGTTTCGCAGATTTTTTTTTTTTTTTTTTTAACACTTGTAAAAGGAGTCTGGTTCCAATCTTTTAGCCCATTGCAGTAAATTTTGATGAAATTCGCGATTTTTTCCCCGCGATCATTTCAAAATATTCACATTTTTTTCCCCACAATCATAATTTATATTTTTCTATCACGATTCTTTGTTGAAATCTGCATTTTTTACCATGAACTTTTGACAAAATCCGCAAATCGTGCGACCTTGCCCCTCAAAGAACCACCCTCCCCCTTTCAGAAATTCTTAAATTGGCACCCTTGATTCGAAGGAAGAGAATTCCTGTATAAATATTTACAGAAACACGATTCACTCTTGGTTAATATACATAAAGAGTGTTTTATGTTAAGAAGTTTGTTTCGCAGCCCAGATTTTTTTCAGACTAATGGCCATTTTTTTTAACTTTCGGAAATGAATACGTTGAAATTTTGGAAATTTCATAACAGAATCACTCCTGAAAAATATGCTGCGCGGGATAAAAATCGCAACTAGAAACAAAAAATACGTTTGTGTTTTTTGCAAAAAATCGTAGTTTAAGACCGATTTTCGTAGCATCGTAGTTTATAGGTCCAAATCGTAGCAACTACGATTTTTTCGTAGCAGTTGGCAGGTCTGAACATGCTTAAAGGGATCTGGGAAAAAAAGTATGTAAAAATCGTCATTAAATAGAAACAATTTCGTCTTTAAATAGATTGTTTTACTTAAAGGAGTCGGGACCGCAAAATATCGTCCTTAAATAGAGATCGTCGTTAAGTAGAGCGACGTTAAACAGAGAGACGACTGTATTTTTTAAGGAACAACAAATAAAATGAATTCTACAAGTACAGATTTCTTTTAAAGATTTGGTACTTTATTTTTATGTATATGTTACCGTTAAAGTGTATAATCCGTTATTTCATAGAATACCTAGTTATTTCATGAAATAACCTAACCAAGTCCGTTAAAGTGTATAATATTACTGGATTCTATGCTTTAACTAGTTATTTTATAGAATAACGATTGCCTAACCGTTAAAGTATTAAAGACAGCAGGCGAAAGCTGTTTGAACCAGTTACAGCTTGTTTTAGCCAGTTTTGAATCGGTTACAGCTGGTTTTAGTCAGTTTTGAATCGGTTACAGCTGGTTTTAGTCAGTTTTGAATCGGTTACAGCTGGTTTTAGTCAGTTTTGAATCGGTTACAGCTGGTTTTAGTCAGTTTTGAATCGGTTACAGCTGGTTTTACTCAGTTTTGAATCAGTTATAGCTGGTTTTAGTCAGGCTGGTTATGGCTGGTTTGCAATCAGTGTGCATTCTGCATTTCTTCATTTGTCATTCACAGTTTATGTTTTGTCGAATGTGTATAGAACTTGCATAAATTTGTAAGTGGTGTATTTAAGTTTTTCATTTGGGATTATTAACAATATTTTTCCAATCTTTTTTTTAATGATGAGTTCTACAGAAATGAGAGATCAATTGGTAAATAAGAAAGACTTAATGTTTGAGCGGTTTGAATCTTTGTTAAATAAGCGTGAGACAAAGGAAAACAGTGTTATACTTAAGGAAAATTATTAAATTTGATAGCAGAAGTAAAAAAGGCTAAAAACTAAAACAGCACAGAAAAAAAATACCACGTGACTATTGGTTAATCCAGCATGATGATGTCCTTTAAGTTTAGGGCGTAGAAAAGTTAATTGTGCCAGTAACAGATGTAAAACCAGATGTCATATTTTATTGCTCAAGAGACATGCTATTCGATATTTTATATGAAACTCATATATCTATTGGACATGGTGGTAGAGACTGTATGATAAAAGAACTGAATCGGCGATATAAAAACATCACTCAGAATGACAAAGATTTTTCTGAGTGTTTGTGAACCTTGTCAACAAAAAAGAAACACGGTAAAGAAAGGAATTGTGGTGAAACCCATGGTGTTTTCTCATCTCCGTTCAAGATGTCAAGTAGATCTTATAGATTTCCAGTCTCAACCTGATGGAAGCTATAAATTTATTTTACTTTACCAAGATCATTTGACGAAGTTTGTGATTTTAAGACCTCTTCAACAAAGAGAGCAAAAGAAGTCGCCACGCAGTTGCTTGATATATTTCTATTATTTGGTGCTCCATGTATTTTGCAATCCGACAACGGCAAAGAATTCTGCAACAAAATAATTGAAGACTTGAAAATAACTTGGCCAGAATTTAAGATCGTACATGGTAAACCCACACATAGTCAGAGTCAAGGTAGCGTTGAGAGGGCCAACCAAGACATCGAAAATATGTTGACAACTTGGATGCAAGACAACCATTCTACTTCATGGAGTCACGGGCTTAAATTTATCCAATTCATGAAAAACAGAGCACTTCATTCTGGTATAAAGAGAACACCTTACGAGGCTATGTTTGGCTGTGCTCCTAGAGTTGGACTGTTAACAACTCCTATTCCAAGAAAAGTGTTTGATTCAATAGAAGATAAACAACAATTTGAAAATGCATTAAATGATCTAAGTGCATCTTTTGAACGTGGTCATGGCACCGTCAAGGAAACACCTTTGAATAAAACTGGAAAAGTGTCCTTCGAGCGTTATGATAATGTTGTGTCCATGGAAGATACGCCTTCGAATGAAACTGTAAAATTGTGTGTTCCGAAAATTGCGAAGACAGCCTATTTTGCTGTAAATGTGAGCAACCTATCCATGCTTTATGCCTAGAAGTCTGTTACACAGAAGACAAAATGGTACAGAAAGTCTGCAGGTTGTGTCTAAATAAAATAAATATCGAGAAAGAAAGACAAGGAGCTAAAGAGTGTTTAGAAATTCAAGCTACGAAAATGAAATTAATGTCTGACAAATCTTATTCTGAGGCATCTATAGGAATTACAGTCCGTATTCCAGTTCCAGAAGTGGACAGAGGAAGAGGAGATGCTAGATCGGTTTTAGCTGTCATCATGGAAAAAACTAGCGATGGATTTTTTCGATTAGGATCACGGAATGGTCAAATAAAGCAGCTGTACTCTAGGTCTCAGTTCAGTATATGCGATCAAGAATTAATTTCCATTGAAGAAGTTCCAAATGTTGAGACAACTCTGCGATCTATTGCAACAGCTCAAAGTTGCGGCACTGGGCAAGGATTTAAAAAGTGTTCGTGTAAAACACTGTGTGATAGTAAAAAGTGTGCTTGTTTTAAAAATAATATGCAATGTAATTCTAAGTGTCATCACAGCAATCCTTGTTCTAATAAATAATGGAAAATAAAATGAAGGTATTTCATAAATTTTAAAATTAATATTATCTTACATTATTGTTTTGAAAAAAAAAAATTATGAATTATTAAATATTTATGTTTTTATTAAATAACAATTGTTCCCCCGAGCATGTCATTTTTTAACAATATTTAACATTATTATTACTATTTATTTTGTAAGTATTATTTATATTTTGAGTTTTGGATAAACAAATTTTGTAATATTTTTTAAACAGCTTATAAACTGCTTAGACCTATATAAAAATGTTCAGCTGTTTAAAAAATATTACAAAATTTGTTTATCCAAAATTCAAAATATAAATAATACTTACAAAATAAATAGCAATAATAATGTTGAATATTGTTTAAAAATGACGTGCTCGATGGAACAATTATGTTATTTAATAAAAACATCAATATTTAATAATTCATAATTTTTTTTTTTTTCAAAACAATAATGTAAGATAATATTAATTTAAAAATTTATGAAATACCTTCATTTTATTTTCCATTATTTATTAGAGTTATATATTGTTATTATATATTATATTACACTATGACACAAAAGTTTAGACAATGAAGAAATTCTTACATACTTTGAAAAATATTTATTCAATTTTCAAATCACTGCTTGAAATTAATGTGCTGTACATATAAACAATATTTATAACAAAGAAAAGTGGAATTGTGCGTATTGCAATAAATTAAATGGTAACAAAAATAAACTGCTGTCTCAAAAGTTTAGACACAAATTAAATAAAATCGAAATAAACAATTTTTAAAACCTGGTTGCGCATCCATGCTTATGTATTACGTCATATACACGAGATTGCATGGAAGAAACTAAATCTTGCATAGTTTGTGGATCGATATCGTACCATGCATTCTCAATAGATGTCTTAAGTTCCTTTTCAGAAGAGTATTGTCTAGCGTTGCTATAAACTTTGCGACACATGATGCTCCAAAGGTTTTCTATAGGGTTAAGATCTGGGCTACATGCTGGCCAGTCGAGAACTCTTATATTATGGGAATTAAACCAAGATTTTGAATGTTTTGCAGTGTGAATTGAAGCATTGTCTTGCTGAAATTCCCACTGAGGACCCCCTAGAAGCTCAGCAAATGACAGTAGGTTTTCTTCTAATGTCTGTGTATAATGCTGTGAAGTTTGACGACCACTGGTGAAGGTCAGCGATATTTGTCCATTATAGCAAAAGGCTGCCCAAACCATCACCGAGCCCCCTCCTTGTCTGCGACTAAAAAAACGTCGAGGTTCCTTCCGCAAGTCATGCCAATACGATAAACAACCATCTGGACCATCCAAATTCCACTTTTTTTCATCGCTAAATATGACTGACTGCCATTTCTCTCCATATGACATATGCTTTCGAGCCCACATAAGTCTTTGTAACTTATGATATGGTTTCAGAGCTGGTTTCTTCTGCATTTTGCTATAAACGATTGTTCCTTTTTCCAAAATTCGTCTACGAATCGTATCCTTTGATACAGAGAGTCCCGATGAGCTTTGAACTCCACGTACGCTCATTTGTTGAGTACTCGCTAGTCTTTGTATCAGGCGATCCTCTCGTACATTTGTCCCACGTGGCCTCCCAGACCGACATTTTGCTTTATATTCGGAACCACTCGATAAAACTCGATAAATAGATTTTTTTGACCTATTAATAATAGCAGAAATTTCAGAAACGCTCTTCCCTTCACCTTTCAACTGCCAAATCCTTGAAACCTCATTCACTTGAATTTCTTTAGCTCTCGGCATGTCGACTATGAAGCGCAATCGTTTGCAGAACTTAAGTACTCCAAATTTGTGACATCATCGATTCTAAATTTGCATATGCCAGCGAATATTCAAAGAAATTTAGAATAGTGTCTAAACTTTTGCGACAAGCACATTTGAATTTTTATGAAAAAAATTAGTATTATAGCAAATAAAACGACTGTCTTTTGTACATAGCATTTTAAATCAGTTTTTGAATATATTTACAGGTTTTTGTAATTCTGACGCCATAATTCTACATTTTAAAGCTGAATGACGTCATTGTCTAAACTTTTGCGTCATAGTGTATATATTATTAATTTTGTTTCTCTGCCCACAATTTATTACTTCCAGGCTAAAAATTTTAACTAACTTAAAGGCAAAAACTGCTGAGGTAAACTGAGCTCTCCTTTTTCTGTGGTCAGTTCTGCTGAAAGCTAGCACCAGGGACTTCTCCATGAACTTGCCCAGATACCAATCACAAAGTCCTAATGTGATTGTTAATACTTGTCTGATTGCTAATAGTATTAACACATTGTAGTATTTACACACACTTGCCCCCTTCTGGGAAAAAAAAAATTATGAAATATTAAATATTTATGTTTTTATTAAATAACATAATCGTTCTCTCGAGCATGTCATTTTTAAACAATATTCAACATTATTATTATTATTTCTTTTGTAAGTATTATTTATATTTTGAGTTTTAGATAAACAAATTTTGTAATATTATTTAAACAGCTTAACATTTTTTGCCAATAGGACTAAGCAGCTTAATAATTTATGTAATTATAAGTTGTAAAAATTTAAATATAACTATTTCCTCACTACATTCTGTTATTTTTTATTACTATTTAAAAAACATAAAAAATAAAATTATATAATATATTCTGTTTCTATTTATTATTTATCAATTAATCTATCAGTAATATGAAATATATTTTTTAAGTGACTTTAACTATTTATCATCAGTTAATTTATAAAACAACGGATTTGTTTTATTGTCAAATTGTTTATTTTAAACTTTAACCATTAGGCAATCGTTATTCTATAAAATAACTAGTTAAAGTGTAGAATCCAGTAATATTATACACTTTAACGGACTTGGTTAGTTATTTCATGAAATAACTAGGTATTCTATGAAATAACTGAATTATACACTTTAACGGTAACATATATATAAAGAACCATTGAACTCTCTTAATGGAAGAAGCAGAGGAATTATAAAAGCTGTATTCTTTCCAATGTCAAAATTACTACTGCCAACTGTTGTATTATGTTCAGGATGTGTTAACTTTCAAAATTTATAAAGTATTGTAAATTCTCTTTCACTGTTGTAACCATTGTTCCAACTCTCATATGATTAAAATTACATAGTCACACCCAAAAGAGCAAATTGTTGCAAAACTAGGCAAAATATCGACAACTTTGATAACAATAATAGGCCACCGTAAATGAAGCTAACTTGGCAATAGCTAAAAACTTTTTGAAATTCCTATTCAAATTGAACATTGAAGAAAACTGGGGAGGAATCTTCTCTAATTGGGTTCCATGCATTTTATATTTGTGTGAGTAAAATTAACTGAATACATAAAAACAAGAAACTGAGAAACTATCCTATCCTCCTGACACAGGCTGATGCTGGGACAACTTTTTAAAATACTTTTCAGTTGTTTTTAGAATAGAAAAATCTTGAGCAGAAATTTTACTAGAAAGTATTGAGACAACCTTAAAATGTGTAAAAATACTTTGACATTTGATAATTCTGCATATTGGCAATAACTTATACTAGAAAAGAAATCATTATGTGTTGATAAACTGAAAGAAAAGAAAAAAAAATCAGTTTAAAAAAAATGTTTAACTCAGTTCTTAGAAATATTAACTTTAAGTATAGTAATCAAACATTCAATATCACGTTTCTTCTCTTGATTAACACGTTAAACATGATGTCGGTCCCTGGGGACTGGCATTGATCTTTCTGTTTAGGTGACACCGGTCCCGGATAAAATTATAAAAATAATATATTATATAATATTAAAAACATTTTTCACTTTTTAAATGTATTTTATTAAAACATTTCAAACATAAAAAGGGTTTTCCTTCACAAGAATTACAAATTTTGTACAAATATATATATACAATTTCTGTGTATGCTGTCGCTTAAACGGAAATTAAAGTAAAATTAGTGTCGTGTTTAACGTGTTAATAAGTTTCAGAACTTATTTACTTACACCACTTTGTTATTAGTTTTATTAGACCTTGATTTCCAAAAAGGCATGAGAAGCAGTGTTTATTTTAGACACCTCTCTGAAAGGAGGGGAGATTCAAGCTACATTACAACTTACAAAGTACTTTCTGTAAATTTATGTGTAACCCTTCCCTAATTTCAAAAATCTATCTCTGGAGCAAATAATCTGAAAGAAACACTGATGAGAAGAAGCTACATCTTGTTTCTCTTTCTATCAAATGAGAAGAAGCTACATCTTGTTTCTCTTTCTATCAACTCATTTACATTTTATGCATAAAATGAAAAATATATTAAACACCTTTGAAAGGGAAAAAAAAAACCTTTCATAATAATTTTCCATCAGGGTTGATAAAAACCATGATTTTTTTAAAAATTTAAATCAGATTTTTTTTAATTAATATTATTTGTATACTTATTTAGGTACATGCATGTTTTTCTGCATAGATTTACACAAATTGTATTCATTTCATTACATTTCTTTGATAAGAATTCAGGATAATTTTAATAAAACTTAAAAATTGTTGCAAACAAATTTAAAAGATTCACTTAAAACTTAAAATTTTATTATTGTTATACATATAACTATACGCATTCTGTGTAAAATTTTCTAGTTAATTTAAAGTTATTAATTTTCCATTAATGTATTACTCCAATATTATATATAATACTAAGGGGCTCTGCCCCTTGCAAGCTACGCTCATCAACCCCCATTCAGTCACCGCAGAATCTAAAAACACGCTAATCTGATGGGTTTAAAAAATATTAGAGAAGATTGAATTACACTGAAAAAAGCTGTGCAGATCTCTTTGTAAATGGGTTTCCATTCAATTCCCTTTGATTGCAAAAATTTAAGGGCGAATCAGTTGCTGTTAAGACTAGAGATTGACCGAAACAGCAATCTTGCCGAATACCGAAGCTTCTGTCAAGGTGTACACCGAAGCTTCGGTATTCGGCAACCGAATACTTGAAACTTTTTAAAATGCATTTTTGCATCTATTAGCTTTTTTAATAAGCTTTAATTGAAATTAAATTCTCAATAATTTAATTCAGTTACATTTTTATCCTTAAATCTAATTACACAAAAAAATTTAATGACTTCTTTCCACTCACAAATTCATTAACCCATCACTTATTTTTTATCCCTAGTCAATACCCAAAAATAACCTATGAAAGTATTAAACTATACAGGGTATTATTAAGGATAAGGATTGTCAGAAAAACAAAAGTTCATTCAAATAATAAGAAACAATGTTGTCATTAAGCTAATTTACTGATTATCTAAGTTTAATTATAAACATATTGAATAGGAATGCTCTCAAAATACAAAAGGTATTATATCAATTTATACATTTAACTATTTTCTGTCAAATTATTGATAGAATATTTATATTGATTAATACTTTAACATTGTGGTGGTGAAGATAAGAAATTTGTGCGATTTTGATATAATGGTTATAAAAGCTATAGGATAGGCATAGGGGTATACTTATTTGATGTGAGTATTTTCTTCAATATACACCGTAGATATACAGATATGAACTCTGATATACTTATTTGATGTGTATATTAAAGAAAATACACATTAAATAAATTTAAATAAAAAAAAACTAATGTAGAAGTAAATAAAATTAAATGATAAGGGAAAGATGTGTATCTTCCTTATTGTTTTTTTCTCTGTTGTAGACAGTTGCTTTGATTTCACACCTATGTAGACTATTTTAAGATGGAATTTTTTTTTTTAAATAAAAAATGGTCTTTGACTTGTTTTCTGTAGTGCAGCTGAACTCTAAACTCATGCACATAACAGAAACTCATTGTTTAGCCTATTCTACTGCTAAGTAAAAGAAAATTCGGTACTTTTCGGTTAGCCGGGCGCCAGTGTTATCTATACATATTTATATACATACATATATATAAATATACATATACACATATTGTATACATACACACATATATATATATATATGTAAATATATATGTAGTATACATGTATATACATATATATGTATATATAACACTGGCGCCCGGCTAACCGAAAATTCTTCTACTTCTAAGAAAATACTTATCTGCAATTATTCGGCCGAAGCCAAATATTCGGTTTACATGCCGAACCACCGAATTAACTATTCGGTATTCGGTCAATCCCTAGTTAAGACATCGAATGGTTGTATAATCAACAGCATAAACAACAACATCTGGCTTGCCATATCAAGCAAAATAACGATACTTTGGCGCCAGTTAAGTGCCCGTTCCGTATATGACATTGGCGTCAGAAAAAAATTGTGCCAATATGGGGCCGTAAATTTTCCATTTTGATTAAAAAAAATCAAATTTTTTTTTCAAATAAAACTACATAAAAGTTGCCATGGTCGCAAAGAATTCTTGGTACTGTTATGCTAGCCGGATGCAAATCTCGCCAATAGCTTTTTTTCAACTTGCCAGTCAGCTTTTTTTTTTTTTTTCGAGTGGTAATATTTGGCCAGATGTTATAAATGCAGGTTTGGCATGATTTTTTTTTTTACGAAAATTTGGCGAAAACCTCTTTTTCAAATACCAGTTACATATGCATTCTTGGTATTACTTAATTATCCCGTCGACCCTAAATCTATCGCCAAACTATAAGATTAAATGCCAATAATGGTTGATCGTAAATGTCATATTCACTTGACTTTAAGCAAGTTACATGTGTTTACGGCATCAAGTGATTTTTATTTTGACGTTTTATTTGTATATTTATTAATGTTACACTAATTTATTTGTTCTTTCGTTATTTAAAATAAAAATTATGTCAATTTGTATAATTTGACGAAATTGGTCGACGGAATAACTAAGTAGTATCATATTTTAATTATTTTCTAAAGGAAATATAAAAAAAAATAATAACTATAGAACAAAATAATTTATTTCAAATGAAAATCAAATTTCAAATTTTTTTTTGCTTAAAAGGCGCAAAGACCAACTTAGTGAAAAAGATTCCATGCCGGGAATCGAATTGTAGCCTTGCCAACTTGTAATAGTGAGAAGATCCAGGCTGGGTATCGTTCCATGTGGTTTAGCGGTAGAACGTCAGTGCGCTATACTGATGACCCGGGTTCGATTCCCGGCATGGAATCTTTTTCACTAAGTTGGTCTTTGCGCCTTTTAAGCAAAAAAATAATTTGAAATTTGATTTTCATTTGAAATATTGTATTCAAGGCGAGTGTTTCTCTCTGGAAAAATTTCCAAATATTAATATAGATTCATCGATGCTGGATTTAATTAAGTGTCTGTGTTTGCCCCATGTTGGTGGCTCACGGAAAATATTCCATCTTGTGCTGCGTTTGTAGCCTTGCCAACTTGTAATAGTGAGAAGTTTCAGGCTGGGTACCGTTCCATGTGGTTTAGCGGTAGAACGTCAGTGCGCTATACTGATGACCCGGGTTCGATTCCCGGCATGGAATCTTTTTCACTAAGTTGGTCTTTGCGCCTTTTAAGCAAAAAAAAATAATTTGAAATTTGATTTTCATTTGAAATATTGTATTCAAGACGAGTGTTTCTCTCTGGAAAAATTTCCAAATATTAATACAAAATAATTTATAAAATTTAAAAAAAAAAAAAAGTAAATAAACATTTATTATTAAATAAACAACAATAGCCGGGTTACCATGTCAATCACAATAATGCCATTTTGGCGCCAATTAGGAACCTTGGTGTGTAGATAACATCTGTGCCTAATTTTTTTTTCTTTCTGTTTTGTTTTAAAAATAAAGAAAGAAGTGAAAGCCATCAATTTTAAATGAAAGTTGTGTATTTTAAATAAAATGAATGACAGGATTATATTTTAAATCAAATTAATGAAATATAAAAAAATGCGACGGGAAAAATGTTTAGCGAATTATCACCTGTGTCACGCTAACATAAAGATACTGTCAGAATTGATTTCTCTATCAGAATCTTTTGATTTGGCGAAAGATTGTTCAAGTAAATTGAATTATGAATAAAAGTAGCATGACACATTTCTTAGCATACATTTAAGGAAGGCCAAACTGGTCGCCAAATTAGTTTAAAATAATAACCTTTTCTCAAATATGAAAAAAAAAAAAAAAAAAAAAAATCTGTTACGATTAAAATTTGAGTTGCCATCATTAGAGAAAATTATTTAAAATTAGAAAAAAAAAAAATATTTCGAAAACTAATTCGAATTTAAAAATTCTAATACCAGTTTTGAGATCCGTTGATCAATATGGATTTTTAGTGTTAATTTTATCGCAAAGTATTCCATACTTTAGGAGAAATTGCCGTGAAACACAATCAGTTGCTTAATCAGTTGTTTCATAGAATCATTACCATAAATTTCGTTTCAATTCAGTCACTTCATATATCCGTTTCATAAATTCGTTTCATTGGGAATTTATATATATATTGCAGATATAAAGACATAATAATGCTAAATGTACATGTGTATTCCAAGTGATTCAGATTCACTAATGTTATCTTTATCACATAGATTGCAACTTTCTTTGTGTTTTTACATTCTTGCCACAATCCCCATCATTTCATCACTAGACTATTTGCATATTGCTATTACACCTTTTGCAGAATTTTTTTTTTTTTTTCTGTAAAATAAAGCCACATTGGATATTTCTTTCTGCCAGCCATTTTTCTTATGTATCAACAAATCCAAAGCCATCTGTAACTGTACCTAGTATTAGTAAATGGCATTATTGTTTCAACTTGCGATTCACTCTATACTAATCTAGTGAACAGTTACCAGATGAAAAATAATTACATAAGTGAAAGCCTAAAACTATCAATTGTCAGTGTTATTTCGCCTGCAGCAGTTGACAATTTCAGCAGTCCTTTAAAGGGCCTTTGTGACAGGACCCTTTACATAAATTTTCATCTTAAAACAGGGCCCTTCACAAAATTCTTTGTCTTAAAAATAGACCTTTCAACAGCTGAAGTCACCAAAGTACCTATTTTTTTTTTTAAAGTAAATAAATGATCTGGTTAAAAACGTAAACTATATATAATGATAAATTCAAATTCACAAAATTGTGATTAGATTTTTCAATTAAAAAAACTTCACAAAAACAGGACGGATAAATCCTGAATAGACCAAGAATAAGGTACGATAATATTTCTTATATTTTCAATTGCAGTAAGCAATGAATTCTAGGAAAAGAAAGGAAAAATCTATCACTCTTACACTGAAATTTTATAGTTGTATGTTCTGAGACATATGAATTATAGTACCCATCATTGTTTGCCAATAACTGAGGTGCACCACCATTTACTAAAAGGTTGGACAGGCCTGATGTACAGTAATGTTGCAAAGGACAAAAAACCTTTTGCCAAAAAAATGAAAAAAAAAAATAGACACAAAAAAAAAGAGGTGTTTAAAACGGTCCTCCAATTTTTCAAAAATAGGAAATTTTAACGCCAAGTTATTTTGTATTATTGAACTTTATAATTAAACTTAAGAATTATTTTATTAAAAAAAAATACACATGTCACAGATTAAAAATAAACACATACACATATACAAACACATTTAAAAATATTCTTTAACACATACTCGACAAGTCGCAATAAGGCCATCATCCATCAAGTAATCATAATTTGAACTCAAGGCATCCCAAAACTCATCTCTAGATCTTGCACTGTACCTAAGAAATTTTTCTCTGTCTAAAGAAGGAGAGTTCTCAAAAGATGAATTAGCTAAAGCAGATTTTTCATCTGTAGTGAAACTCTGATTCGCTGTCAGAGAAATATCTGAACATTCTGAAACGAAAACATTAAATTAATCAAATGCAAAGATTTTGTAAGTTAAAAACTATAGCAATAAGCAGTTAAATGACCAAAAAAGATGTGTCTTTATAGATGTCGAAAATAAAAAAAATAATTTATGAAAAATGTACTAATTTTTACAACTCAGTCCGATGTATATAATGTTAGTCGGGCACCGTGATAACTCGCCAAATCTTATTTGAATTGCAACCCTTCACTGAATTCATGTGCAGAAGAGGAACTAATGATCCATTTTTATTTTTTATATATACGTATAAAATTAGATAAATTCTTTCATTATAAAGTAAAATGTTTCTAATTTATGTTATCTCTTATTTAAACATTCCTGTTATTGACTAAGCCTAATCAATAATAGACCTGGTTACGTGAGACTTTGTTATTTGAATTGATATGTTTCTGTTTACATATCTTTTATCACTATTTTTTAGCTAAGTTTTTTCTAAGATATTCTAATGGAAATTATCAAACATTTTATAACTAATCTTAATTATTTTTTGTCAAAATATTTTAATTTATTTATTCATTTACAGAGAGTTATATCTGTTATAGCATTTGTTAAAATATTGGCTAATATTATAAGATTGGTGAGATTGAAAAAATTTTGGCGATCAGTAGCAGCCAGCTAACATAAAAGTACCATAATTTCTTATATCAAAATTATGTTACATTGATAAAAAAATTATCTCACATTAAGTAAAATCAGCCAACAGTAGAATCCATCTAATCTGCATTGCTTGGGACGAAAAGTTGAGCAGATTCTACATTTTGTGGATTTCTAGACATTAATTTATTTACATTTTTAAAACATGATTTGAATGTTATAATGCAATCGAAATTATAATAAATGCTTACAATATAATCAAATATTAAAATAATTAAGTAATAAACTAAAATAAAAATTAAAATGATTTTAAAAATGATTAAATTATTGCAAATGTCAAGTAAATAATTAATAATGTAATAATTAAATATGCACCATTAAGATACATTTTTCTTGACTTTTTCAATGCAACTTGCCTCATAAAGGTACCCTATCAAAGATATCCACATCAAAATCATAAAATAAGGAAGTTTTACTTCAGGTTTAACCAGACTTAATAACCAAAAAAGCTTGATTAATACATAAATATATTTGCTAAAAAGATTGTGATTTTAAATTTTTTCATAAATAAATTTTTATTTCCTTCAAGAAAAAGCATAAGTTCAGTCATATTAATGAGAATTACATTTAAAATACGTACAGAATGATGTAAAAATAAAAGTCTAATTTTGACCCTACATCTCAACTGAAAGTTTCATCGTTTACATCTGTGATAATGTGCGAATTTGATGGAGTCTACTGTATTAATATCAGGGTTCGCAAATACCCGGGTTTTTTTGAAAAAACCCAACCCACATGGGTTTTTTTCAGGGTTGGCAGGTTTTTGACACATGACAGTTTTTGACAGTTTAAACTGCGGTTTAAACCGTCATGTCAAAAACCCCTTGTCAAAAACCTCAAATACTTACAGTGATCTGTAAAATTTCACATTAAATGTCACACATTAGATGTAATATTTAAAATTCACTATTACTGTAATTGTATAATTAGTATATAGTATTAGTAATAATTACAGGGTTGGCAGGTTTTTGACATGTGTCAGTTTATGTCGGGTTTAAACCATAGTTTAAACGGTCATGTCAAAAACCTCAAATACTAAATTGATCTGTAAAAATTCAAATTAAATGTCACACTTGACAACATTACATGTAATATTTTAAATTCACTCTTACTGTATATCATTAATTAGTACATAGTAAAGTATTATTGTTAAGTACAACTTTTTAACAGGGTAAAATTTTTATTTATTTTTATTTTTATTTTTTTTTTTGTAAAATTGTGTTTTTCTAAAAAGTAGACATTAAGCTCACCTGAGCTGTACATTTTTTCTCTTACTTAAAATCGTTTTAATTTCGCTTACTTTTGAGAGCTTAAAGCATTAGCTAGCTTTTTTTATGGGGGAAAAAAAAACTTAGAAAAGTGTAGATTTTTTTGTATGTATAACAAGATAATGTGCATCAATGTTATTCTAGTCTAGGCAATAACCATTCCATTCAAAATTGAAATTGGATTATTAATTTTAAACATTTACAAAATAAGAGAAGTAATTAAAAAAAAAAAAAAAGCTTAAAGTCAAAATCTTTTTAAAACATGCTTTCTTTCAATATATAAAAATGTTTTCGATTTTAAAACTGAACAAAATTGGCTCGGTCATCTAAAAGAAAATTCCTGTAAGCCCATATTGAAAAAGTGCATAATAGAAGGGATCAAATCATGAAACCATACCATTGTTTGGCTTATACTTTGCATCCCAACCATCAGGGGCAAGGGTTGACTGCTGTATCAGTTGATTCAGCTCGCGCTTGAGCTACGGAGAGAGTTTATGGATGCTTACCCATACTGATAGTGTATGAAGCTAAAGAATCCCCTTTCCAGTCTTCTTATTTCAGTGCTATAGGGAGGACTCCATTGTTTGGTGGAAAGGTATCACTAAATGCAACAGCTTTTTGAGCCTGCTTCAAAACTTGCTCATCTAGCAATGCTTTTGCTATCAAGTCCTACTAGCTCAGCATCAATTAAGAGACAGACTATTTTCTAACGCTTCATACACTCTAAACTCAAAAATCTTTTGGGTGTAAATAAATGTGCTAAACACGTAGTGTGCTGCAGCATGCTGTGTGGTAAAATTGATCCGGATTATTTAATTGTACAAAATTATTTTCTTCTGGTTGAAATATCCAAAAAAATATATATATATATATTTTATTGCAAATAATATATTTTTTAAATTATTAAATTTCAATAAAAGATCACATAAATCATTGACTTATTTAAATGTTTATCTATTGTTAAAATGTTTTAGCGTGTTACATGTATTTGGCAGTTTTCGACGGTTTAAACCAGTTTTCGACAGTTTAAACCAGTTTACGACAGTTTAAACCAGTTTTTGACGCTTGTCATGTCAAAAACCACTTTTTGACGTCAAAAACCCAACCCTGGTTTTTTGGGGTTTTTTCATGAAAAACCCAATTTTCCCCGGGAAAAATCTGGTTTTTTCAAAAGTACAATATATGTAATATGTATTCTATATTATTTATATATTATATTTACTATACATTGTCCCCTTGTATACAATATAATTGTAATACTATTTTACAAGTTATAAATTGCATAAATTATATGAATTTAAATTGTCATAAATTGCATAAATTATATGAATTTAAATTGTCATAAATTGCATAAATTATATGAATTTAAATTAAGTGTCAGTGTTTCTCACAAATTAGCTTTAAATATAATAGAAGATAAAAAATTGTTAATTTGCTTTAAAATCAAATAATGAATAGAATATTAATATTTAAAATATATAAGTAGGAAGAAAAAAAGGGGTAAACTAGTCAGATGTGCCAATTCCAAAACTTTCCTCTATCTCATACATGTTAATAATTCAAAATTCTCTATCCCAGTGCCTCATCTATGCCCATCACGAGGATTGTAAAATATAGGTTCATTGAATTGGATGCATGAACAAGGAGATGTAAGTATCAATTGTTTCAAACAAATCATTGAATTTTGGAACCCACCCTCTTAGATGTCCACAACCAAAATTTCCAACCCAAACAGTATAAAATCAACACCTGTTGTTCAATTTACATCCAAGTCTAATAAGGATCTATTTACATGAAAATGAAACAGAATATTAAGTTTGATTAAATTATGTGCATTAGTTTTTGAGATATAGATTTTGCAAAAATCGTGAAAAATTGAGCATATCAACATTACCTGCTGTGCAATTTACACCTAAACCTAATTGGTAACAGCTTACGTCAACGTCTAACTGAATCTGCAGTTTGAAGAAAATCCATGCATTAATTCTTGAGATATTGCGGAAATCATACAAAATTCAGTACAACAGAGCCATTGTTGGGTGATATTCATCAAAAACTAATCAACACCAGTTTATATCAAAGTCTAACTGAATCTAAATTTTTATTCAATTCCATACATTAGTTCTTGAGGTAAGAGTTATTGCTGAAATCATGAAAAAAAAATAGCATAACAGCGCTACCTGTTGGGCGATATACACCAAAACTTGATAAGCAACAACTTAACTTGTAACTGAATCTGAAGTTTGACGAAAATCCATGCATTAGTTTTTGAGATAAATGCAGCGTAGCAGAACCACCTAATGGGCATTATACACCAAAAGCTAATCAGCATCAGTGTACATCAAGGTCTAACTGAATCTAAAGTTTTGTGAAATTCTGTGCATTAGTTCTTGAGATAGAGCAGCACCCACAAAATTTTTGTCACAGATATTTTCTAAAAACCATCAAATCGTCTTCAGGACCTTTTTAAAACGTATAAATCCGTCGTAAACTGGAAGTTGAAATTTTTCACAAATTAAATACTTCTTGTAAAGATAGAAGAAAGTAAAAATACATATCTTTTATTTTCATGAATATAGTTCATTTGAATTTTTTATATAAAGACATTCTTATGATATTGCCTTTACCTATAATTATGTACTATGTATGTATGTATGTTGCCTACTATATTCTATGTTTGTTAGTAAAGTATTTCAGTGTGCTAAAATACATTTTTATTTTACTTCGGGTGTTTATGTAATAGCTTTTATATATTAATTTTTTTCAAAATTAACTGAAATGACTTAAATTCATTAAATGTATATGTTTAAAATTTTAAATATTTCTGAAAATTGAAAAAACCCACATTATGGGTTTTTTCAAGTGGGCCCATTCTGAAAAAACCCACCGGGTTTTTTCGAACTGGGCCCAGCCTTGCGAACCCTGATTAATATTTTCTGTAACTAATTTTAAAAAGTCTTTCTCGTCCAGTCCACAGAGGAGGTTGATTTCTTTGTTTTTTATTTTAAGATTTAATACAAATTAAAGAAATTGATCTTGCTTCTTCCAAGTTCACTATTTAATTCGGGTTGAGTGACCTGTATACATGCCAGCATTCTTTGCACTCTCATCCCACATGACCAGAATTTGTGATGAACCTTGTGGTTTTCAAATCAGATTTTCAGATTCAGAGACACAAACTCATGTCGCAAACTTATAACATTTTATTTTAAAGAGTTTAGCATACAAAATTTTAGCATAACCTTATTTGAATTTCCATTATGGTATAATACAACTTGCTTCTAAAAGGAAGCAAGTGGATTCAATAAATGGCTGAATCCATATCAACTCAGGCAGGGGGGTTACCTTCATAGTCTCAGAAGTTTTTGAATTGAACATATGTTAAAATTTAAGAAAAAGTAAGATACTTGTATATTTTCATTTTGCCCAAAAAAATTCCTGGCCTGAGATACAGGCCGCCAAAGATGACATCCCCGGCATCCTTTCTCATTCGCGATTTTCGATAAAAATTTTAAAGTGCTCTATCTCTAGAACGGTGCAAGATATTTTGTTGCGGTTTATTTTATTTTAAAGATAATATTCTTCTGTTTAAAATTATATACCCAATTTTGAAAAATGTATTCAACTTTTCTTGTGGCAGCCTTTTGAAAAAAAAAATTTTTTTTCAAAAAAAATTTTTTTTTTGGAAATGCCAATCCCAAAAATTTTGATTTTTTTGCTCTTGATCAATACCATTAGGAACTACCTTCACTGTAAAGGAGAACTTCCACTTTTGAGTTTAACAAATTTTAGAAACATTTTAAAAATTCAGAGAAGTTTACAGGAACTGTATATATACAGTTCCAGTAAAAGTCACTGAATTTTTGCTTATTTGTAAGGATAAGCCTATTTATATCATAAACAAGTTAGAAATTGCAATATCAAATGTGGCAAATGAGGTGCGTGCGTACTATAACTAGTTTTATAAATATTCAGGTCTTGGTGCAATAAGTTACACTCTTGGGCAAAAAGGGCATGAAAACAAAATTTATTATGATTCTACATATTAAATTCAGTAATACGGAAGTAATATGAATTCATCTTAAAAGGACTTAATCGCCATGGCAACCTAGAATCATTACCTATCATGGTATATCATTGAATCAATTATGTATTATAGGATTTTTAAATAGAATGAAGAAAACTTTTATTAATGTCTTTTATGTTTTAATTTGATTTTCATAGCATTTGAAGTGATACATACTTTATTTTCAATACCGAACATAGTAAAACAATCTCAATAACATACATCAATTACACAGCAATACAAATTATATTAATACAAGTTAGAGTTCAGACAGATCGGCAGACAAATCGAATCCATAAAGACTTTCAACTATGTTGGAAATTGTTAAAAGCACATAAATAGGTCGAAATTTGACTTTTAGAAATTTATGTCAATACACGGAAGCATACTTGAATACTTTCATACAACCCTGTATTTTACCTACTATCTTTATATACATGCCACTATTTAGCTAATATTTAATTAAGATTAAAACATCCTTAAAACCAGTGAAATCACACTTCCAGAGATTATCATCCATAGACGGCCATGTATCTAATTCTTTGCATGGACCTGTATATCATTTTATCTATATTCTCCAAACATATCTTAGTATACTAAATGTAGTTCAGTGTAAAAATGCATAACTCATTTAAAAATCACCTTTAAGCTACTTTCATTCATACTCAGTAAACCCTTAAGATTTCTTTTGTGTAGCCCTGTATATGATCTACAGCATTTATGCACACAACGTAACATGGAAAAATTTAGTTAAACTTAAAAACTCAAACACAACTAAAAATGCACTTCCAGCAATACCCTTACGATTTCTTTTGTGTAGCCCTGTATATGATCTACAGCCTTTATACACACAACGTAATATGGAAATATTTAATTAAACTTGAAAACTCATATCGCAACTAAAAATGCACCTCTAGTAATCATCGCTAATGTACAGTATTTCCAATAAGGTAAAATATCCGAAATCTTTTGTGTGTCCCTGTAAACACTATGCACTTTCTATGACACAGGAAGTAATTTTTTGTAAACCTCTGCAATAAAGTATGTATCACTTCAAATGCTATGAAAATCAAATTAAAACATAAAAGACATTAATAAAAGTTTTCTTCATTCTATATAAAAATCTTTAATACATAATTGATTCAATGATATACCATGATAGGCAATGATTCTAGGTTGCCATGGCAATTAAGTCCTTTTAAGATGGATTCATGTTACTTCCGTATTACTGAATTTAATATATGGAATTATAGTAAATTTTGTATTCATGCCTTTTTGCCCAAGAGTGTAACACTTATTGCCCCAAGATCTGAATATTTATAAAACTAGTTAATACTATGCACGCACCTCATTTGCCACATTTGATATTGCAATTTCTAACTTGTTTAGGATATATAGTAGGCTTATCCTTACAAATATGATACAAATAAGCAAAAATTCAGTGACTTTTACTGGAACTGTATATATACAGTTCCTGTAAAATTCTCTGAATTTTTTTAATGTTTCTAAAATTTGTTAAACTCAAAAGTGGAAGTTCTCCTTTACAGTGAAGATAGTTCCCAATGGTATTGATCAACAGCAAAAAAATCAAAATTTTTGGGATTGGCATTTTCAAAAAAAAAATTTTTTTTGAAAAAAAAATTTTTTTTTTCAAAAGGTTGTCACAAGAAAAGTTGAATACATTTTTCAAAATTGGGTATATCATTTTAAACAGAAGAATATTATCTTTAAAATAAAAAAAACCGCAACAAAATATCTTGCACCATTCTAGAGATAGAGCACTTTAAAATTTTTTATCGAAAATGGCGAATTGGAAATGGTGCCCGGGATGCCATCTTTGGCGGCCTGTATCTCGGGCCAGGAATTTTTTTGGGCAAAACCAAAATATACAAGTATCTTATTTTTTATTGAATTTTAACATATGTTCAATTCAAAAACTTCTGAGACTATGAAGGTAAGATTTTTTCTTTGGCTGCCTGAATTGACATGGATCATACCAAATATATATTTTTTAATCAGTGTTGATTTTTCAAATAATTATGCAATGAAATAAAAGTGCATTTATTTCAACATATATTTATGTTTCTTAACCCCTTGAGGGGCAGTGGGATATATTATATACCACCTAATTTAAACAAGATTCGCACCAGAAACTTTTACTTTAACTTTGGGAGAGGGGAACGTTAAAAAATTGCTTTTCCTTATTTAAAAATAAAATTTTTCGATTATTCCGATGAAAATTCAATATTACAGAAATATTATTGCTTGCCCCTCAAAGGGTTAGACATGATTCTCTTCTATCATGAATTTCTAACGCGTTTAATATAGTGATGCAACGAATAGTGGTTTGGCCGAATAACCGAATACCGAATATTCGGCCAAGTTATAGCCGAATATTCGGCCTATTCGGCCGCCGAATAATGAACTTATTTTTGCCTAAAAACAAAATATAGTGTGCACTATGTGCACAATTCTTGTATATTTCACAATTAAAATGTATTGTTTTCTTTTAAAAAATTATTTATATACAAATTTTTAATTTTTTAAAGCATTATTTTACTTTGAAAAAATATTCGGCTATGTTCGGCCTAAAAATTGGGTCAATAATATAATTCAGCCCCCCCCCCCCCCCCCAATAAAATTCTTAGCAAAAGTTCCTCATCAGGTACTGTCTAGTTACATTTTAATAGATATGTGTGTTGTTATTACATTTTAAAATAATGACAAAATTTTAAAAGTACTAGGAAAGATAAGTTTCAGCTTTCAGATAAAATAAAAAATAAGAAATCTTAATATCTTAAGAAAAACCACTGATAGAAAGGGTGAAAGGAATATCCTCTAAAATAGTGGAAAGAAATCATTGTAAACTTTATAAAGCTCACAATTAACAAAATTTTTTTTCATCTTTATTATTTTTTTTTCTTTGCTGTCAGCAGTGAAGCCTCTATAGAAAGTGCCCCTCAATGTGAAGAAGGAAAAGAAATTAGTAATTTTCTTTCCCAGCCACTGCTAGAAAGACAACAGTGTCCTTTGGAGTGGTGGGCGAAAAATTCGGAAGACTTTCCAAACCTTTCACGGTTAGCCAAAAAGTACCTTTCTGCACCAGAAAGTACCATATATAGTAAGAGATTATTTTCAAAAGCAGGTAACATTTACGGGAAAAAAAAAAAAAAAAAAAAAAAAAAAAAAAAAAAAAAAGGCAATCACCTGAGAATGCTGAATTATTATTTCTGCATCACAATCTACGTTTATTGAAAACATTTTAACTGTTTTTTAAGGCAAATATAAACATTACAATGCTATTCTTGAAAAAAAAAAAAATATCTAAAACGTAAATGCACATGCATACTAATTAAAAGAATTTAGTATTTACATTTCTTTCATTATTTAATAAGAAAAAGTGACACACTTAAAAAAATCACTTAAATTATATTTAACTTTTAAGCATATTTTACTAAAAAAAAAACCCTTAAGCAACATATGACTTAAATATCTTAAACATCTGTATCTAATCAATCATATATTTATGTTCTTTATAGGTATAATTCAAAATATTATTGAAAGAAATATATTTTTATGTAACAAGGGATAAATGTTAAACTTCCCATTATGATTAAAAAAAAAAAAAAAAAAAAAAAAAATTGAATTAGCTTGTATAGCTGTGTTAAAACAATTTTGAATAGATTTAATGTTAGCTTATTACAGATACATTTTGTGCTTACTGATACCGCATAAAATTTTTTTAACATGATTCCTAAATTAGCCTCTTATATAAAAATGAGTAGATAAAATCCATTCGCAGTATGAAAGTTAATGGGGGAAAAAAAGTGTTAGTTAATTTCAAATAAAATTTTCGTTATACATGATGAATATAAATTGTCAAATTAAAAAGTTATACTGTGTAAATATAAAAACATTTATTACAGTACTATTCGGCCAAGGCCGAATAATGGACTTGATATTCGGCCGAAGCCGAATATTCGGCAGACAGGCCGAATGGGCCGAATATTCGGCTTCGGCCGAATATTCGTTGCATCTCTAGTTTAATAAAACTTATTTTTTGCTTATCGGAAAATCTTCTAAAGCACTTGGAAGGAAAAATCTCTAAGGATTATCAAATTTAAATTTTTTGAGTGCCAGAGGAAATGCCGTATGTGCTAGATTCTCAGACATCCATGTCATAAGTTCAGCAGTCCTGTTCTAAGGAGAAAGGGAATTTTTGCAAACAAAGCTGATTTATAAAAAGTAAAAGAAAAAATAGAATTTACTCTGATCAAGGATGTCCTAGTACCTGCGAGTTTAAATATATATATAATAATATTTTAACATCATAATAATACAATATTATAATTGTATTTAACAAATCCTTGTTCTGTTGCATTTTTGCTTTCCTAAAGTATTTGAATAATAAAGTGCTATTTTATTAGACAAAAACCCATTTTCCTCAAAAAAACCCAGCCCAGTAGGGAAAATGAGTATCTGCCATAGAGATGAGTTCGGGCTCATTTTTCGAAGCCCGGGCCTGCCCGAGCCCAATACCAAAAAAGTAAACCGAAAAAAAAGTTTAATAAAAATTGCATAAAAGTTGTTCTAAATGTAATATCTCATTTTTTTAAACAACTTCGTGCATCACAATAACTTAACCCCTAGCTCATAATTAATTTTATAACAATCTTATCTTAACATTCAATCTTATCAAAAGATAAGTACCTAAAAAGATTCTCATATTTTTCTCTTGCAATAAGCAAATCTGAGGGAAACATTAACGAAGTGCATTTTAGAAATAAACGAATGAATGAAATTTGCAGAAATTACGATTTATATGACGAAGAATCGAACAACGTTTTTCTATTTCCTACAAAAGGTGTACATCTTTCGTGATTCTCGTGTTCTGGAAAATCAGCTTAAATTAAAAATTCAACACGGTTATCTGAAAGATCCGATGCTTTTTATAGAAAAGGGAAAACACTGATCGATTGTAATGCTCATTGACTAATAACAGAAGAGATTACTTTTTTCGCCTAGATTGTCAAATAATAAAATAAAATTAATGATCCAATTTTAAAAGTCTTGGTACCTTTTCCAATGACGCATTATCAACTATTCAGTGTATCCAGTGAGCGTCAACGATATAAATCTGCAAATATTGCAAATTTCTTTTAAAATAGCTGTGAAATTGTAACAATCAATCATCACATATAATTATTTACACCCAATTTAAAAACAAAATTCTCCTTTTAAAAATATATTTAACTGAAACTTCCTTCCCTTTTAAAAACATATATCTCTTTATCTCTTATACAGCTAATAAATATTCCTTTTAATGTTTACCCAATTATCAACTGTTAACAAAACAAAGCTTTAAAAAAAAAAATAAAAATCAACTTTTTCACCCTTATTAACAAACAGTAAAATTAAATGCTTTATTTTTTTAAACAGCGTTCTTATACTAGAATAGAAAAACACTATTTGTGTTTTCCTTTCATTCTGATCAAAATAACCTTAAAATGATTTCTTATGAAAAATGTAATTTTCAACACAGGCGTTGCACGAGAAATTGGTGATAACAGACAGATGCTTCATTTATTAATTGAAACCACAGAAACTGAAAGATTAATGATTATTATGAAAGGAGTAATTAAATTACTTTTACAAGAATAAGAGCTTTTTAACAGAGATAAAATTAAGGAATACTGAATTTATTTTAGAAATACAAATAGATTTTAGATATTAACACACCTTAAAAAGCATTAACAGAATAATATAGGGAACACAATAAATTTTGAGGATTATATATTAATATATGATTACTTCTCTTTTTTTTTTTTAGTTTTTTTTTCCCCATATGTGAATTAATAAAATTTTCAGGTTAAAAAAAATGAGCCCGAGCCCGAAGGCTGGTATGTGGTCCAACAGTTACTATGGCCCCACACAAATGATAAACAAGAATTCATTAATTCTGACTTCTGAGTTATGTCAGCAATTTCAAAGATAAATAAACTGCAAGTCTAAATACAAGTTTATAATCAATTCAAATTGCATTATTTGCAAATGAAATTCTTCCACATATTTTATAAAAGTAAATACTGAAATTTAAATTCTCCAAAGAGCATTATAGGATTCGAAATAAATATTTAATTTAACACATAATACACAAGAAATTTAAGCATAAATGTTTTCATAAGAGCATAAAATTTAATATTCTGTTTTAAAATACACAAGGAATAAAAATAATCAACAATTAAATAATTTGAAAAGAATCAAAACCATAATGAAATAATTAAAAAAATAATTACGTTCTAACATAGTTCCATCCATCGCTTGAGAAGATGACATTCTTCATGAAACTAATATTGCTAATAGTTTCCGAAGAAGTAGCCTTCATTGAACATGGTATGTGTCACTGAGAAACGGACATTTTAGCAAAATTTCATCCGGAATGTTCCAATTTCTAAATGAAGAAATATATACATAACTATAAGTATCATAACAATATCAGTGTTACAGCACTCAAATCAAACATGATTTATTAAAGATCCTTTTCTCAATAGAAAAAGAAAATGACACATATATTGCATTATCGTTTAGCCTAATAAATAAATTAACATAGAAAATACAAACTAGTAAAAGTTAATTGGCAGAAAGTTCACTAAGTTATAAAATACACTTGACACGCCTGAGACCTTGTAATATTTAAACGCGATTTTTTTCTTTTTTTCCGAATAAATGAAACTAGAAAAATGATGCGCAATAAAAGACAAACTGTACATTTATAAAGGGGAAAAAAATAAATCAAATACAAAAATTATCAGCATACCCCTAAAATGATATTCTTTTAATATTTTCAATTTTTTTAATTCACAACAGTTAATCACTGTTGCCATTCAGGAACAACTGAATTTGAGCGTGAGAGCATTTCGACCGTTGGATTCTGCGATGGGACGGGTCATGCTGATGTTTGCTAACAAATCTACTACTCGTCCTGGCAAGGCAAATATCGCCAAGTTCTGAAATGTGAGTTTACCATAATTTGAACAAAAATTTCTGTCTAATCATAGTGGAGAGTCGACATATGTAGAAAGTTTTGAAGCAGACTCAGACTAACGAGTTCTTTGCCCCTCTACCTGTCCTGTGTCCTGCACACGCAATATTTAACTTTGGCTGGGATTATGGTGCCTTCGCTATAAATCTTGTGCTTGGTCGTAGTACTGGCGTTCTGCTATCCAAACCACAGAGAAAAGAGATAGATGGAGATGCACAGGGCCGGCGCCAGATATGAGGTAAGTGAGGCAGCCGCCTCAGTGCGCAGTCCCGGAAGGGCGACAAACGGCTCTTGTATATTGAACATTTAATACAGTATACTTGTGGAAACATAAGAAAAAAAAAAGAGAAAGAAATTTATATTTTTTTCTTATTTTAGAATAAAAATACGAAGTAAATTTCATATAATTACAGTACAATCAGTATAAGATACAGATATTATTACAGTGTAAGATAGATATACAGTATAATCAGTATAAGATACAGATACTATTACAGTATAAGATACAGATATATTACAGTATAAGTATAAGATACAGATATATTACAGAAGGCCTGTCCAAACTTTCAGTAAGCAGGGTCGCACCTCAGCTCTTGGTGCTCAGTGAAGGGCGCTGTTAATCACATGACTGAAAACATGTGGCAATATTATCGCACTGTATATTAGTATACACGCACGTCGTAACGTAATGCAATGGAATCTTACAGTGGTAGACAAAAGGCCCTACATTTTTTAAGTTACACGTATTAAATTTTAAATTATGTATTTTTCTATGAGAGGCCTATCTCAAAAATGTTTGTAGTGTAAGGTGCCAGAAACTTTAACCCTCTCGCTGCGGAACCCGAGATTTCCTCGGGGATGCATTTTCCCGTCTAATTAAACCTCCTTGATTATTCCCACCAGTTTTTTTATTGTAAATTTTGCCTTATTAATCGAAGCATTTTCTCGATTAAATTAGACAAAAATTTTTGTTTTGAAAATCCGGTGACAAAAGAATAAAAATTCTTAAATACACAATTTTTGAAGCTATTTTGATAAAACAATTACGCAGCGAGAGGGTTAATCGCGCCTGTAATAACAACGATAACAAAAAACCTCATGGAAATCAGATATATTGCTAGGTTTCTTTTAGGATGTGAAAATACTCTTTGATTTATTTTAAGTGCGTGAATTTAGTTACATAAAAAGTACAAAAACAAAGACAGGCATGATAGTGACCAATCCATATGGGTCGTTCCAGAGAGATAGTCTGGAAGTACTTTCATAGATGGAAATCATTCTGCAAAGTTTTATTAATTTTTTAAGAAAATTGAAAAAAAAAACTAAAGTGTCAAAAGTCAAGATGGAAAAATTAAGCTCCTTTATCCCTCGTATAAAACAGCCAATGTTCCAGTGTGACAACAGCAAAAAGAAACTAGTCGGTAGTGGCAATCGCAAAACTTTATCTCATACATGTTAATACTTCTTGAGAAATGCAGCATATGAGAACCAACAGTTAGGTGATTTACACCAAAATCTAATCATCAACAACTTATGTCAACTTCCAACTGAATCTGAAGTTCGATGAAAATCGGTGCATTAGTTTTTGAGAGAGAGCTATTGCGGAAATTGTAAAAAAAATCTACATAGCAGTACCATCTGATGGGCGATTTACATCAAAAACTAATTAGGATCAATTTATACTAGGGACTATCTGAATCTGAAGCTTGACGAAAATTGATGCATTAGTTCTTGAAATACAGCTATTTCAGAAATCGTGAAAAATGCAGCACAGCCGCGCCACCTGTTGGGCGATTTACACCAAAAACTAAAAAGCGCTAACTTACATCAAGGACTAACTGAATTTGAAGTTTGATGAAAATTCGTGCATTAGTTCTTCAAATAGAGCTATTGCGATAATCATGAATAATGCAGCATTTGCAGCGTCATCTGTTGGGCGATTTTCATCAAAAAGTAATCATCACCAAATTATATCAAGGACTAACTGAATATGAAGTTTTATAAAAATCCATGTATTAGTTCTGGAGATATAGCTATTGTGGAAATCGTGGAAAATGCAGCACAGCAGCATCACCTGTTGGACGATTTACACCACCAAAAAATAATCAGCACCAGTTTATATCAAGGTCTAACTGAATCTAAAGTTTTGTGAAATTCCGTGCATTCGTTCTTGAGATAGAGCACCCACAAAATTTTTGTCACATGCAGACTCACAGAGTGACATACAGACATTTTCTAAAAAAAGTAAAACTATCAATATATTAAAGTTTAATATTAAATTGCACTACGAGTACCAGTAGGAGTGAACAAATGTTGCTTGTTATTTGATGAGACAATCATGCCTAAGGAATATTTTGTTAATTTTTTGCCTACGACTTATTCAACTGGTGCTGGATTAAAAGAACTTATTTTAAATGAACTTGGAAAAATTAGACCTCAAAATATAAAATAGGCTTACGTTTCGACAATGGAGCAAATATGAAGGGATCCCATTCAGATGTGCAAAAAATCATTTTAAATCAGTGGTTCCCGAAGTGGGACATACGCCCCACCGGGGGCAATTTCAAATTTGCACTGTCTTTTTAAAAAAAAAAAACAAAGTAATGTTTTCGACTAAAAACAAAGGTAATATAGGCACAATTAAAAAATAAATGAATTTTTTTGTTCAATTTAAAAAAAAAGCCCCGAATCAAAATGTTTAAATGGGATCAATACCAAAATAATTAGTATGTAAACAAGCTTTTAAAATACCTTATTATCCCTCTTCCTCTTCTCCATTTTTTATTTTTTAAAAATTCTATAATTTTTGTTGTTATTAATGTATTTTACAATTTTTCTCAATCGTTTATCGAATGAGCTATATTTATCTACTCACTCTACTATATGCAACACGAAGAAAGTTTTACACGTGATACTATTTAAGAGTACACCTTAGTCTGTCTTTAACATATTTAATTTTAAAAATATTTGAAAAACGTGGTACTACCAACTTCATAAAATTTATAAACCTTTCATAGCATAAGGAATGGATAAATAGTAAATACAGTGTCATCGAAAAATAATGCCTAGATTTTAAATAACTGACACAAAAAAATTATGAAAGCTAATTTATAGGTTTTAGTCTTATAATGTGCGGCAAAAAAATTTTTTTTTTCATACCTTAGTATGTTTCAATGTGAGCCCCGTTCGGTGTGCACCAGGAGCAAATGTGTGCAATGTGCGCATCGGGAGCAGTTTGACCTGGATAAGTTCTCCGAAAAAGCCACTGTACACTGATTATTGACTTTGACTCCACATACCAAATCACGCACTGTGCTTTTTGTTGCACGGTCAACATCGTATTGTGCTTTTTGTTGAACGGTCAACATCGTGCGTCAGCTGCAATCTGGCGCGTTGGCTGACCTTGACGACTGTGCAACTAATCCGCGCATAACACAGACACACAAACGAATTCTGGTGAACTAAAATCAAACTTTCGTTCACCAGTTATCGTGTAGTGAAAGAATTACTCATTTAACATAAAAGTTTTCGATGTTATGATTTTTTTAAATCTAGGCATTATTTTTCGATGACCCTGTATATATGGCTTGAGTGAAGGCCTTAGATAATTAGGTGAATTAATATCAATCATATACAATTTAAATTTGAAAATGTCATAATACATGACAGTTAATTAACCCTCTAATTCCCATGGTAGAATACGTTCTAGAAATTCCGTGATTGAGGTAATCTGAAAACATGCCAGAAAATTTCAAAAATAAATTTCGCTTTATTTAAATACGGAATGTCTGTTATTAAATAAATTAAATAATTTTAAATTTCTGGCATGAATTTGGTATATCTGAATTAAAAAATCTACCAAATTCGAAACACTGGTGGTAGCAAATATGCTATCATGGGTTTTAGAGGGCGATGATAATCGGGGAGGGAAAAAGGATAAATGTGTTTTGATGGGTAATACTGGCTACTTAAAATTCATAAAGGTCAGAATCTTGAAATGCTTTTATGTATGGTTATCCTTAGAAACAAAATTTGGCGTCCAAATTTTTTCCAACAACTCTTAAGTTACTATTGAAATGAATAATAAAATGTGTCAATATTATCATTTTTAATGCTAAATGTGAGATATTTTTAAAAAAATTTCTGAAGATAAAAATGCAGATTACATAACATTTTTGTTGAACATTGAGATAAGTTGGAAAGCAACAATATTATTTTGGTATAAAAGTGAACATTTATCGCATCATTGCATTTAAAAATTTATGTTAAAACCAAATTTCTGGCAAAAAATTCACCTCTATGATAAGTTAAAAATGTGAAGTAAATGTTATTGTTAACCCTTTCAGGGCAAGGTATTTCTATTCGTAAAATGCTGAAATGTGTGAATACCAGAATTTACAAGCATATTTATTTCAAAATAAGCAAAAGCTTTTGTTCCGGTACTTGGTCACCTGGCCAGGACGCCAACCGTGAGGTTTATGGACTGAATGTCCTGGCAGGAAAAAACCCCTCTACCATCCAGCTTCACCCTATCCAGGAAACGGGCTAAACCAGCGACAATTATTTAACATAAGAAAAAGAACAGGCGCATAATCCTAATTATACAAATAGCAGCTCGCTATGACAAAAAGTACAAATCATGCAAGTTTATAAGACACTTGCAACTAAACTAAATTAAACAACGAATATAGGTTTATAGGTTACCTACAACTAACATAAAATACCAAAATAAGGACAATTTACATAGTTTGAGGGTTTGAGGTAACCCACAACTGAAAAGTAAAGTTCATAAAGTTTATTAAGAATCAATAGCCAAACTTCCTCAACAGGTAGCATGTCAGAAAGTCCCAAGTAAACTGCAGCTTCTTAGTAGGAGAACATTTCTGTAGAAGATGTCTAGCAACAAGCAAACTGAATGAAGTTTTCACCAATCGAAATATCGACATCACATGTGGAGAAGAAGAAACAGTATTAAAAAATTTCAGTTTATATCAGGCTTTTCCAAAAACAGTTAAACTTAAAATCTGATATTCATATAGATTCTAAACAAGTGATTAAGGTTTAAAAGAGAAGTTCACCACTTGAGTGTTGAAAAAAAAATTCAAAGTTAAGTCAATAAAGATGAAATATCCAGACACCCTCAGAGAATATTCACAATCAGGTAATGCCACTATGAAGAAAATTCATAATACCAAATCTTCTTATGAAGGTTCAAAAGGATTAAGTGGTAGGTTTATAACACTTTCTCTAACAAAAACACTGCAACTAGAAATCACATGATAAAACGTATTAAACTGCTGTTAAAATTGTCCAGATTCCAATTGTACAAAGCAATAAAAAGATAATCCAATAAATCCTAATGATAGGGTAAAAGAATAATCTGTTCTATTCTAATGATGAGGTTCACAAAACTAATCAAAAGAAGGTGCACTAAATACTTGGTGACCGCTAACATTTCTAAACAAGATCATTTGTTACATTTGATACATTTGTTCCGGTACTTAATAAAAGGAAATTTTTAATTCCAATTTTTTGGTGCCAATGTAGCATTTAGGGATTAAAATAAGGTGGTCCAAAAATGAACCACCGCCCTTGAAGGGGTTAAACCTCTGTTAAGTTTCCTTCAGGTAAGAGTACACTTTTCAAATAATAAGAGATATATGTTATAGAATATGTGCGGGAGGGCTGTGGTGGGGGGGGACATCGTGATTTCACAAATGCTTCGGTGGGGCGTGGCCAATAAAAGGTTGGGAACCACTGTTTTAAATGAAAACCCTAAAGTTTTTATGCCCCTTGTTCTTGCCATTCGTTGAAATTAGTTACAAATGATGTTTCTAAACAATTCGGGAAATTGTGCATTTTTTTCACTTATTCAAGAGTTCGTTTCTTTTTCTTTCGGATGGTCAATGTTAAACAAGCGGGTAAGTGTGATCATAGATCACACAGAGGGTTTTGTTTAATATTCCTTTCAAAACACTTTATCCTTTTGAAAAATCTGTTAGTTCCACATTTCGTAACCAGGGGCGCACTCTATTCTAAACAAACCTCTATCCGAACGAAACCTCGATTTACATACTATCCGTAGATATATTAGTCGAGGGGATTAGGCCGATAGCACCCGAGATAAGTAGGCACCACTGGCGGTAAAAAGTGGAACTAAAATATGTAAGGCTATGGTGCATAATATGAAAGAATGGTCAAAGGGATGACGGCAAAAGGTGGAAAAGTGCTCCCACAGTGAAAAGGGCGGAGGTTAGAAAAATTGCTTAAAATACACAAGTTAGAGCCCGGAGGAGTAAATAATATAAGACTTTTTGCAAATTTTATGATTTGTCGTGTGGCCTGTGGTATTGTATGCAAAAGCTATATTCAGCTATACGTATGCAAAAATTCTTGCCTCCAACTTAATTAGGGGGTCTCTTAGAAAGAATTGCTTAAAATACATATGTGGTAGCTCAAAGTTAAACGTAAGACTCTTTCAAGATTTTAGGATTTGTCGCCTGGCCTTAGGTGTTCTGCTATAAGTATGCAACATTTCAAATCTACAATTTAATAAGGAGCTCAGTTAGAAAGAATTGCTTAAAATACGCATGTGGGAGCCCAAAGGGTTAAATGTACGATTTTTTTTTTAATTTTATGATTTGTCGCATGATGGTGTTCAACTATAAGTATGCAAAATTTCACGCCTCCAACCTAAATAGGGTCTCACTTAGAGAAAGAATTGGTTAAAATACACATGTGAGAGGCCAAAGGGTTAAATGCACGACTTTTTCAAAATTTTATGGTTTGTCATTTGATGTGAGGTTTTCAGCTAAAAAATTCTACAAAATTTCACGCCTCCAACCTAATTAGGGGCTCACTTAGAAAGAATTGTTTAAAATACACATGCGTGGAGCCCAAATCGTTAAATGTACGACTTTTTCAAAATTTTATGATTTGTTATTTGATGTGAGGTGTTCAGCTATAAGTGTTCAAAATTTCACGCCTCCAACCTAAATAGAGCTCACTCAGAAAGAATTGTTTAAAATGCACATGTGAGACCCCAAAGGGTTAAATTTACAACTTTTTCAAAATTTTATTATTTGTCGTTTGATGTGAGGTGTTCAGCTATAAGTATGCAAAATTTTCACGCCTCCAACCTAATTAGAGGCTCACATAGAAAGAATTGTTTAAAATACACATGTGGGAGCCCAAAGGATTACATGTATGACTTTTCAAAATTTTATGATTTGTCGTATGATGTGGAGTGTTCAGCTATAAGTATGCAAAATTTCACACCTCCAACCTAATTAGGACTCACATAGAAAGTGAGACCCCAAAGGGTTAAATTTACAACTTTTTCAAAATTTTATTATTTGTCGTTTGATGGGAGGTGTTCAGCTATAAGTATGCAAAATTTCACGCCTCCAACCTAATTAGAGGATCACATAGAAAGAATTGTTTAAAATACACATGTGGAAGCCCAAAGAGTTAAATGTACGACTTTTTCAAAATTTTATGATTTTTCGTTTGATGTGATGTGTTCAGCTATAAGTATGCAAAATTTCACGCCTCCAACCGAATTAAGGCTCACTTAGAAATAATTGTTTAAAATGCACATGTGAGACCCCAAAGGGTTAAATTTACAACTTTTTCAAAATTTTATGATTTGTCGTTTGATGAGAGGTGTTCAGCTATAAGTATGCAAAATTTCACACCTCCAACCTAATTAGGGGCTCACTTAGAAAGGATTATTTAAAATACACATGTGGGAGCCCAAAAGGATTAGTGCACGACTTTTTCAAAATTTTATGATTTGTCGTTTGATCTGAGGTGTCCAGCTATAAGTACGCAAAATTTCATACCTTCAGCCTAATTAGGGGCTCATTTAGAAAGAATTGTTTAAAATACACATGTGGGAGCCCAAAGGGTTAAATGTACGACTTTTTCAAAATTTTATGATTTGTCGTATGATGTGTGGTGTTCAGCTGTAAGTATGCAAAATTTCAAACCTCCAACATGTATAGTTTCTGAGAACGGGCTCTGTGACGGACAGACAGACAGAGGAGCGAGACGAATAGGGTTTCGTCAGGTGAACGAAACCCTAAAAAAATATTGTAGCTCGTCATAATTTTTACACGGAAAAAAATGGTTATGAATTTTTCCAAAATAAAAAAAAAGAAAAACCAACAAGTATTTTTTAATAAAAAATAAGAAATTAAGATATTTGCTGAAATTACTATTCGGAAATAGTGGTAACTAAACTTTAGACAATTTTATGTTAAATAAGTAGCATATATCTCAGGACTCTCTCAAAAAAGTCACCTAAAGGGGTCAGAAACGCTAATTTTTTAAATAGAAATCTAACGCCCCTCCCCCTCCCCGGAATTTCACGTGCTATTCTTTTTTACACTTTATCTTATGTGTTATAAAACATCTTAAAGTTTCAAACAGATCGACTTGTTAGATTTCCTAATTTTGACAAAATCGCGTTATGTTAGTTCCACATTCCACCACCAGGGAATGCACTCTATTCTTAACAAAAGCATATCTGAACGAAACTCCTTTACGCAATCTTTCCGTAGATACATGGGTCGGGATGGTGGCGGTCTTAAACAAGAATTTAAAACATTTGCTGCGGTAACAAACGCTAAGATTTTAAAAATAATTCTAGCTCCCTCCCCCCCCTCCTCGAAATATCACACTCCATTCTTTTTTACACTTTTTCCTATGTGTTATAAACTATCTTAAAGTTTCAAACAGATTGACTGGCGGTCTTAACCAATAATTCAAGATATTTCCTGAAATTACTATTCGAAAATAGTGGTATGAATACTTGTAAACTTTCTCATGATGAATGAGTTATACTTATCTCGTAGCGCTGTTCACGAACCCCGCGCAAATTATTAGATTTCATAATTTAAGTTATTTCGTGGTTAAAAAAGGATGTGTCTCCATTTTAATCGACGCATTTGACAGCAATAAACCGATTAATTAAATAATAATTAATATTTCAGCTTGTAATTAAGATAGGACTTAGAAATGGGTATCAATGAAATCAGCGAGAAATTTCACATCGTGATGCCAAAAAATTTAATCAAAACATTTAATATTTAAAAAGTTAAAATTTCGTATTAAAATATACTACTATGGAAAACCGCAGCGTCCTTATGTCTGATAGCTGCTTTCCCGGGGAAATGAAATCTTTTTTCCTTGTCTTTCGAATTAAAGAAATTAAATTTTTCTCGATCGATTTTTAGTGGATATTTTAACTTATACACATCGCAGAAATTTGAACATTATACCAAATGAAAGTAGATTTTTTCCGCGTCTATCTATTCCATTTACAAATTTCTCGGACCAATATTTTCTGATATGAGATTTCGCTTTAATATGCCCACTTCATTTTTCGGCTTAATTTCCTCCATGGTAACCGTGCATCGACCGATTTTACTGGCAACCCTTAGCAGAAACTCCGAAGATTTGGAGAATGTCCGTTTGAACCTGCGTTAAAAAGGTGGATTGGTTAATTTTAGAAGTTAATTAGCCCGTAATTCGGTTAATTACCGACTTTTTCAAAATTTTATGATTTGTTGGTTGATGTGAGGGGTTCAGCTATAAGTACCCAAAATTTCAAGTCTCTAACATGTATAGTTTCTGAGAACGGGCTCTGTGACGGACAGACAGACGGACAGACAAAGGAGTGAGACGAATAGGGTTTCGTCGGATGAACGAAACCCTAAAAAAGCACATAAAACGACTCGATGGCAAAGTCGGAATGAAGCTGTAACATCTTTGAGGTATGATTTACCCAATTTATATGAGCCATTGGTAACAATTTTGATAGATAATCAAGAAAAAATAAGAGAGTGCAAGAGCAAATAACTGCTAATAAAATACCCTTATTTATATTTGTTTTCAATGTTGTGCTTTGGCACGAAATTTTATCAAAATTAATATTGCATTAAAACTTCTAGAAAGTCTAAATTTGATCATATGAGACTGTATTAAGGTTTTAGAATCGGTGAATCTCTTTTTAATGGATTTCGTGTTAATAGCTTTCAACTAATCTTGACTTCTGGGAAAGAAATCGCGAAAGAATTTGGGGTATAGATAGTGATTTTGAGCCATTGGTTGTTCTGTAAGAATTATATGCAAAAGTAAATTATTCGTTTACTAAGGAACAGACACTACCATTGATAACCCATAAAAAATATTTTAAATCTAAGCGTTTAATTATCTTTTACATATCTTGATAGCTACCAAAATTCTACCACTGAGAGGTTAACCTTTCGCTGGGCGCGCAGATTTCCATCACATGAGCGGGCGCGCGTTGTAAATTGTACAACAGGTGAAAAGCATTCAATTATTGCTGCTTTATTTTAATTTTACAAATAATTTAACATACAAATATCATATAAGTTATCTCTGACCACAATTTATGAAAGCATTCCGTAATATATATAGATTAATTTTGTTATAATACATTAAAGCAGAGGTATTGAATGTACAAAATGCTATTTACTGCTACAATCACAAAGTAAAAAATATATTTATTAGTACAATCAATTATTTCAGCAATCATGTTCAGATCAATCAATTTTAGAGAATATCGATTTCAGAAGTAGTTCCTTTTGCATATGCAGTTGGTCCCGGCATTTTCTTTATAATATTTTTGTACTTGGTTTTGGCGGTTTTTACGAATTCCTCTTTTTTTCCATTTTGTGAATTTATCTTTTCCTGTGTAAAAATATTTGCCACTATTATTTTCAATAATCTCATTATTAGATGCATTTATTTCAGAGTCACTTCTGTGATTTTTAAATTCTAAATTTTTATCATTCAAATATTCGTCACATTCAGGAAATTGCAGATCTTCTTCAATATCAATATCATAACTATCACTGTCTTCATTAAAAATTTTCGTTAGATAATCCCCCATTTCATTGCTATCTTTAAAATACCATTTTTTGTTTAAACATTATTTTAACTCAAATCCAATTAAAAGGACTTAGAAAAAATTTCGCTGAATAAGTTTCCACTGAGAGAGAATTTCACAAGCAGGCGCGCGTTGCATAAAGAACAACACCACAGATGTTCACAAATTAAAATAATAAGTGCAGCTAATTGCGCAATCTGAAATGCAAATAACGTTCAGGAAGTGGGGATGGAGATCCAATAAACGAATACAAATGGTTATTAACGCTCTCTACTTCTTGAATTTTGTTTTAAAGAAAAAAGAAACCTAATGTTGTAGTTTTTACAACAGCGCGCTTGGCGGAAGGTTAAAACAGCTAGTGACCATAGTAACATTTTCCAATTTTTATAGGATATTTCTTTATTAAACGACCTAATAAACTCGACCAATCTATATTATAAAGGACAAACATATCTGTGCGTAACGCATACGTCATTTTGCGAATGGCAACACTTTGAAATTTGAAATAAAATTTTGGTTTTTCAATTTTCTCGACTGCAATTTTTTAAACTTCTAAACATCGCACATTTTAAATTTTTACACCATCGTATAAGGAAAAAAATGCTCTTTTAAATGCAATTTGTTTGAAAGCTGTATCTCAATTTAATTTTAAGATATTAATTTTTTTGTAGTTTTTATTACTTTTTTTGTAATCGTGGTAACTGAAGTACTCCATTTTTTTTAAAGTAAAGGGAAAATAATAGATTACTGTATCTTTTTGTTGCCATTTTTTCATAAAAACTGAAAAAAAAATTGAAATTAAATACGTGCTATGTTAAGAATATTGTTTGTTATAAAACCCGGGCTTTATTTCGTGTTTATTTATCAACTAGCTGTTTAACCCGTTTTATGCACGGGAGTTCATGAATTTAATTCTAAAACCAAAATTAAAAATAACTATTCGATTTAGTAAAATATTTTTCCACTGCTGTGCCTTTTTTTTTAACGAAATTTAATCAGCGTGGCGTACGTAATATGTATATCTCTAATTATTTGCACGCGAGGTAAAAGAATTATTGTAATACCCGCTACAACTTTTTAGTAGCTTTTTTTCAGCGTGGCGTACGTAATATGCATATCTCTAATTATTTGCACGCGAGGTAAAAGAATTATTGTAATACCCGCTACAACTTTTTAGTAGCTTTTTTTCAGCGTGGCGTACGTAATATGCAATGCGTCTTGCAATAGAAAGGTAATTGTTGTGATAAGAATTTTATTGTGAATTTGTAATTGTTGGCAGCTGTTATAACGAAAAATGTTTAAATTTGATAGGAAATTGCTGAAAAATTGGTGGTTTTTTATTAATTAAAAGTTAACAATAAATTATGTCGATTCCGGATTGCTTTAGTTGCCTCGGCCGTGTTTTAACACACATGTACATAACATTTCACAATCCTGGCTTCTAAACTGTGGATTTGTATAGCATTACAGACAGACAGACAATTTTTCACTTTTATATGTTAGATTAAATGATTTTTAGTTCATTGCAGTTTAACTTTACAAACGATACAACACTTTCTCTTTACAAAAATGCATTTTAAAGAATATTTGTGACTTATTTTCTTCGCATTTACTTAATTCGTATCAAAAATCTGAAAGAATGCAATTTTATCAATCCGTGTGTAATTACATTTTCCGAATTTTGAAAAAATATAAATGAATGACATCTGATAAAACATGGAGCTATTATAAACAAAAAAAAAATGATGTCATATATAAATCATTAGATACCCGAGATTGTTTTGCCTAGCTTCCTAAATAACGTCATTGCTTTCTGCTGGGTTTATGTATTATTCCGAGATAATGATGTCATTTGCATACCGTTCTATAGATGTTGTTTAAGACGGGGTCGTAAAAGTGGGATGCTTTAGCGGATGAAATTGACATCATTTTATTAAAAAAAAGGCGTGTATTTTAATTCTTAGAACTAAAATATGTTTTGTAGAAGTGCGTCATTTTCACCGCAGCTGCTTTGAAATTCTTCACAGGTGAAAATGCTTTATCTGTGAAAATAATTTAATCGAAATCAGATACTGATAAAACGCCAAGTTTTACAAACATTTAGAGTGACTTTATGGAAGGGCAGTAACATACAGTGTGCATGCTCTTTGTCCGAAAAATAGCGATTCATATTACAGAACTTGCTGATTCTCTCTTGGATGTATTCGCTTTGCCGAGTTAGACAAGGAATCATAGAAGATCTTGGCAATAATTAGGGGTTTAAAATAATATCAGGTTCCCCAAGTTTTTGTCCAAAATTCTCTCGACTAATAAAATTTTATTGCTATTCTTTAAGGCATGTTACTTTAATTTTATCAAAATAACATAATTTGCTTAATTTAATTTTTCATAATTCTATATATTTAAAACACAAGAATGTTTTTTAGTCATCTGCCCTGATCTTTCTGCTGAACCAAATTGACTATATATATTTTTTTTAAACTGAAAGCTGTTCATTTTTATATATGCCTGCACTAGCTGTTTCTTTTAATATCTCATTATTATATTTTAATTTGAAAAGTATTCTATGAAACTTCTTCAAAATGATGGTAATAAGATAGCTTTCATAACTGCAGAGAAGAGAGAAATAATGAGGTTTATTTATCCTTATTCTCATGAAAATTCAAAATTGTTGATAAAAATTGTTGTATAGGGTTTAATGGCGCAAAATCCCATTAGCGACATAATATTTTGAACGGAAAATTACATACTGCTTTTGAAAACATGCATTTTCCTCATAAAGTTTTCAAATTTATTTTCCTTCTGTATGTGTACTAAGTTTCAGACACTACAGGTGAAATGCTTAAGTGAGTAAAAATGACACCATATTTAAAAGAAACGATGACTTTCTTAGATAAAACTAAACTTTTTAACACAAATGCGTAAAAAAAAATATAAATTAAGTCAATTTTTACTCTCCCGTACTGAGAATAGAATCTCGAGTTAAGAGTTCGACTGTTCACATGCAAAGATTTTGCTGTCAATCGTGACTTCACGTTTTGAATTAAAATGATTTTAAAATGATGAAATTAAAATACCAATTTTTTAAAAGAGTGATTGCGGTTATGACAGGTTAATTTTAAAATTTATATCTATCGCGTGGAACTCGATTAAGGAAGATTAATCCGTTTGCTCTTAAAACAACATAAAGAGTTCATTTTCTTACAACTAATATTTCGTAAACAAAAATAAAACTTCCTTTGTGATTAAATAAATAAAATAATATAGATAAAACACAAATTTAACAGACACGTAATTGAACTACACGCTTAAAGCTCTGAAATTATCAGGAAATAAAAGGATGCCGTAAGCAGAAAAATCTTGGGCTAGCCCAAGATTTTTCTGCTTCTAAATCTCTTAATCTTTCTAAATCTCTCTTAATCTCTAAATTTTTCTAAATCTCTTAGCATGCAGCTAATACGAAAAAAGATCATTTTTGATAAATTTCAAAAGTTTATTCGATTGTATAATTCATATTTTTCACATGAAAAATGCTTTTTTATTTTTAGTGTGCAATCTAAAAAATATATTGCATGTAAAAATAAATATTACTTTTCAATAAAAAAAATTGATTTTCACCTATATTCTGTAATCCGGGAAGCCCGGGTACGATCCCCTAGTATTTTTAATAACGAAAAAGTATTTATTACGTACTGATTTAACCGATTATATAGAACTAGATAACTTATATAGTGAACTGCTAGTTTTTAGGACTATTGTAAAAACGAGAGATGAAAGTCGTAGACATAAAATTCCGTTAGCATAAAATGTATTCTGTCTACAATTTCAAAAAGAATTTTCAAGAAAATAGCTGTAAATTTTACTCCATTACTAGTTTAAATATACAAATTATCTCTACTGTCTCTTGTCCTCACTTTATGCACTGATCTTCTGGAACAAATTTAAGTGCAATGACAAACTATTTTTAGAAATTTTACTATACAAAATAAAGAATTATTCTTGTATATTTTAAAAGTCGTATATTTATTTTGGACAGAGAAATATGTTCCTTAGTTTTGATGTCACTACTGTTCCCTTGCATAAAACTGCTCATGTGACCATCCAGAAGTCAGATAAATTTTGAAGGACAGTTACAATTAGTAGAAGCAGCAATCTTGATTGATGAGAGAATCAAAAGATTTAATTATCTGGACATCAAAAGCAGTTACAAGCAGCAAAATAGAAAGAGATATAATATGTTTATTACCTGTCACTACTCTCCCAAACTTAAATTTTCCATATTAGTAGATAATAATTGGGGGTTCTGCGCCAGCGGCACGGCGGCACGACCTTGAATGACCTCTGCGTGTCCTTGAACGACCTCTGTGCACCTGTGAAGGTCATGTGGCGTGCTCTTGGAGGCGGGGTCAAGGTGATGTGGCGGTGAAGGTGATGTGTCATCTTATAGTATGAGGGGTTATTTTGAGTTTAATTATTTTACTAATGATAATTAATTTTAATTGGGGGACTTTAACTTTTTTCAGGGTAATTTTTGAAGATTGAAATTTTTAGAGATTGATTTTTTTTCTTACCGTACTACAGTACGAGGGGTAATTTTAAGTTTGATTTTTTTTTTTTACTAATGATAATTAATTTTAATTGGAGGACTTTAACTTTTTTCGGGGTAATTTTTGAAGATTGAAATTTTTAGAGATCCATTTTTTTTTTCTCACCGTACTACAGTACTTAGGAATAATTTTACATTTGAAAAATACATTAACGATAATTAATTAAGAAATTTTAATTGGGGGGCTTAAACTTTTTGGAGTAATTTTTTGAAATTTTTGGGACATTGATTTTTTTTTTTTCGTCGTACGAGGGGTTATTTTAAGTTTGATATTTTTTCATTAATGATAATTAATTAAGAAATTTTAATTGGGGGACTTTAACTTTTTTCAGGGTAATTTTTGAAGATTGAAATTTTTAGAGATTCATTTTTTTTTTCTCACCGTACTACAGTACTTAGGGATAATTTTACATTTGAAAAATACATTAACGATAATTAATTTAGAAATTTTAATTGGGGGGCTTAAACTTTTTTGGAGTAATTTTTCGAAATTTTTGGGACATTGATTTTTTTTTTTTCGTCGTACGAGGGGTTATTTTAAGTTTGATATTTTTTCATTAATGATAATTAATTAAGAAATTTTAATTGGGGGACTTTAACTTTTTTCAGGGTAATTTTTGAAGATTGAAATTTTTAGAGATTCATTTTTTTTTTTTTCTCACCGTACTACAGTACTTAGGGATAATTTTACATTTGAAAAATACATTAACGATAATTAATTTAGAAATTTTAATTGGGGGGCTTAAACTTTTTTGGAGTAATTTTTTGAAATTTTTAGGACATTCATTTTTTTTTTTTTTCGTCATACGAGGGGTTTTTTGAGTTTGATATTTTTTCATTAATGATAATTAATTAAGAAATTTTAATTGGGGGACTTTAACTTTTTTGGGAGTATTTTTGAAGATAGAATTTTTCGGGGAAATTGATTATTCTTTTCGTCGTACTACAGTACGAGGGGTTATTTGTACTTTTAAAAAATTAATTAAGAATTTTTAATTGGGAGACTTTAATTTTTGGGAGTAATTTTTGAGATAGATTTTTTTCTTTTCGAGGACATTTATTTTTTAGCACACTTGAGTTTTCGGTGTTTTTACTGGCAACGATTTTTAATTTGGGAACTTTCAAATATTTTTTTCGCGATTTTCCTTTAGCAATCGAATTTTAAACATTCATTAAACCTTTTAATTGGGAGACTTTATCTTTTAACGCACATTTTAAGATAAAAATGGAATTTTAAACATAAATTGTATGAGAGGACTTTACGCGATTCAATTTAGCGACGTTTGCGCTTACATTTTAGGGGGAAATAGTAATTTAAAATTTAAAATATGAATGAGGTCACATGTGAATTTTTGTTATGTAGTGTTAGAATTTGTGTCTACAAATTTTTAAATAGTACTCCCCCCACCCGTGGCTGAGAGGTTCTGCTCACGAAGCTAATAGACGGGAAGTGCTGGGTTCTATCCCAATCGCGCCCGTCGGCCTAATCGTTCGGAGTTTTCGTGGTTTTCTTCGAGTCATGCGTTAATACGGGTTAGGTTCCCTTAGAAATACCCCCACAAAGGGCACTCCCCCCTTGGGTTTAGTGTAGATAAATGGCCGTCAAAATCAACCAACCTTTTAAAGGTTAGGTATAAGGATGTTGGTACACGATTTGTTATGGAATTTTTAGGTATGTATGTATTGCTTTATACATTTGAAATAATATTAAAAAAAGAAAAAAAAAACATGAAATGCCATTCATAAAGATATTAGGAAATGTATACCCCCTACCCCTAAATGAATATCTATATATTTGTAAAATATGGGGTTACCTATTCAATGGTTCGTTTGAATTTGTCCCTTCAAATTTTATTGACGCATGTTTTCTATTTTTTAAACAGTGCCATTATAAATTATCTAGATCTATTTTTCAAAACTAGAAAATCGATTTTTTAAACAAAGCGCTTTTTAAACATATATAATTTTTGAATGTTTCTTTTAAAATACTTTGAATTTTTAATAAGATTTTGGAAAAAAAAACGCATTTTTTACAAATTTTCGCTAATATTACGCTTTTTAGAATAAAACTTTTAAATACATAAATTTACCAAAAATTTAACACACTTACTTTACTTCGAATGACTTTCAGAGCCTAAAAAAACGCGTGTTTTTGTAGGAAAATGCCTACTATACTGAACCGTGGTCATCGTGCGTTATCTTTGGGAACACTCAGAAGTGAATCACTTTATCTAGATTAGGAGATAAGGGGTTTTCCTTTATATCGTGATAGGATATTAGATTTTAATTTCGATTGACTAATGGTGGGGTACAAATTAAGATTTTCAAATAATTAATTTAAGATTTTTATTATCTCACTGATAGCGAATTTAATGAATGAATAATTAATATTACGTCACACAAAACGAATTTTTTGAATAATTAAGATTTAATATTGCGTCACAATTTTTGAATGATTTTATTAATATAAAATTTATATCAAATTGGGGGGTCATTTTTTCTTATCGATTTATTTAAAATAAAATTGGAATATTTATTAGCAATTTAATGCATATGTTACATTTTTTTTTTTTTTTTTGGATTTAACTATTATAAAATTAGACCTTTTAAAACGGATACTTTTTTAATTGATTCATTAACCGTGAGAATACTTCAAACACGTCATTGATGAGTCATCACACATAAGTAAATTTTCACTCGTAAACATGAAAGTTTTAATAAATATATTGAGGTTTTTGAAAAGTGACACTCATGTCATGCAGTGGACTTTGAACTTTTAGTCTAGTTCTAATTTCGATCTAGTTCAAATTTTACTAAGTTAACACGTTACGAAATATAGGGGAGCTTAATACTATGCATTAATATAACTATGATTTTTGCTTAATTTTTTACAAGGATAAAATTTTTATCATCGGAAAAACACATCTTTAAGAGATTTAAAATAAATATATATATAATTTAATATCATTAAATATTTAGTATCTTCACACATAATTAACACATGTTAATTAAGTACGATTAAATTTAAAAGAAATCATAATTTTCATTAAATTAAAAAGAAATTGTACATTTAACTTTTAATCTAGCAAATATTAAAACATGAAAGAAATGATTGCGCTTTTAGAGCATATAACTTTAATCATAAAAATTTGAATACTTATCACTTTCAAATGAAAATGATAAACCTTTATTTAAAATTTTTCAGTTTATAATTAGAGACATACAATTAACTAGAAACGTAAGTATAAAAACAGAAATGAATATCTAGCAATAAGGTTAACATTTTTAATAAAAAATTAATATTTTAGGTTAATTTTAAACGTGCTAGTATTTTTAGACTAGCGAAATATCCCTTTTTTAGAAAATACTTTTCTGGTTTAATTTTCATTTATTTTTTAAATATAACTTTTAAAAAATATTCTCAACTGTAAAAACTAGGGATTTGCTTTTGACAATTTTATTTGAATTTAAGATTTGTTTCACATTTAGAAGTATATCTTATCAAAATAAATTCGAAATATTTAGATTTGTTTATTATTAATAATTTGAAAAATAAAACATTTAGAAGTAAATTCACTTACTTTTGTTTATGTTACATAAAAATCCAAAAGGGTTGAAAAAGAGTAGCAACACTTCACATAAGTTTTGTTATACTAAATGGAGTAAATTTTGAACATCAATATCTTATCTGTTTGGGTATTTCCATGAATACATGATTCATGAGATAAGCAGAATGTCATGTTCAAATATGAATCTAAGAACAGTGTTAATGAATTTACTTTATTCATATCGTATATACTTTAGCTATAATTAATATAATGTGTAATTAATAAAGGATTTAATTAATATGATGCGTATTTAAATAAAATCTAAATATAATTGTATCTTTTTCAGTCTTATTTAATAGAAGAGGAATGCTTTTCAAATTTATTAAGAAACATGTAAGTTATTATTAGCTTGGAAACTGCAACTGAATTAAAAATTGACTTTTAACATAGAATTAGTCTTTTGCTAAATTTTCAATGAAAATATTTCTCACTTAAAAGTTTACTTCTCACATTAAAAAAGTCATATACTTGGAATTTTTACCGGGAAAATTTTCTCACATGGAAAAAGGCTTTAGTGATTGTATTAGAATAAAAACTTATCATATTAAAATTTTTAATAAGTAAATTATTATTATTAAATCTATGTCACCCACCACTCACTTTATTTACAAATAAATATTTACCACGTTTTAATGGAAACAAAAATGGTAGGTAAAGCTTTCGTTTAATATTTTTAAATTAATATGAGTCTTTTTTTTTTTTTTTTTTTTTTCAGTGCGACTCCTTCAAATTTAAAACCTTTTGAGAGCTTTTATAGGGAGAACGTAAACAAATCGAAGTCTCACATTTCAACAATAAAGGATTTATACTAAGTACACTACAGTCATTCTTGTTTTAACATGATTTGAAAATTTTTAATTAAAATTCTTTTGAAAACTTTACTTATTTTGTAGGAGAAAAAAAAAGCATGCATTTAGAAATTTTTAGTTTCACATATTACACACTAAATAAAATATATATTAAGATAAAACATTTGCAAACTTATTTATAAAAAGGAAAGACATAACCTTATTTCACTTTTTCGTTAAGCATATTTTTAATTCACAAGCAGGCTTCACACATATTACTTAGCACACAAGTTACTTCAGCGAAAAATCCCTTTTCCTTATCTAAATGATTCATAGGGGTTCATTCCTCCCTCATGAATACGTTATACAAACGATATATTAGTTTAATGAATATAAATTTTAACTGAATCCTTTAAACTTTATTTGATAACATTCGATCATTTTTATATTTCAAAACGAAGAAAAATTATTGAATATCACCTAACAAGCAAATACTTTTACACTAACATGTTATAAAAACACTTCTCAATATTCAAATTTTATGATATTTCGACATTCTCGCCAAGCTTTTTAAGAATGAAAGACTATTTCGTTAGAATATTTAGCTTTTTGTATACAATTTTAGCAATAAATACATAATGCACTCAACTTTACTTTGTCATTAAACATTAAATTAATCCATCGCATAGCATTTCAAACTTAGGATTTTTTTATTTAGGGTAGATAAGTATACGTGTATATATATATATATATATATACATGTGCAAATATGTGTGTCTGTGTGCATTTGTTAATGGGGGAAAATTTTAAAAGGTATACACTTTGAAAGTTAATAAAATTATTTAAAAAAATTTATAAAAATATTTCAAGAGAGTATTAAACATTTTAAGACAGTATTAAAGATTTGAACAACTGATAAAAATGCTTTGAAAAACATTTAAAATTATTTAAAATGTTTCTTTCATATTTTAAAGTCAACAAATTTTAATACATAGCTATGTACATACAGGCATTTGAGCTATATACATACATGCATTTAACCTATGTTAACAGAACAAATGTTTTATATATTTCGATGCTATTTCCAAGTTAGTCAATTTATACTTTTTGAATATGCATATACATATATTTGTAAATTTTAATGTTTTCTCTTAAAACTGACTAGTTATTTATCCTAACATTATCCTATTATTATCCTAGTTATTTATCCTACATTTATTAACACAAAAAAACCAACTGCTTTTCAAACGACTGTGTGATTATCAAAACAACCCAAATCCTTTTATCTGCACATGCGCAAACATTTTAATAAACTAGAGGCCACATTTTCAATCGAATAAAACAATGACTAATCAACTAGGTTATATCCTAACTTAAATTATACCTTTTATGTGATATTGCTAAACATGCTACTACAATGTCTAATCAAATAGGTTATGTCCTAACTTGAATGATACCTTTTATGTGACATTGTAGTAGCATGTTTAGCAATATCACATAAAAGGTATAATTTAAGTTAGGATATAACCTATTTGATTAGTCATTGTTTTATTCGATTGAAAATGTGGCCTCTAGTTTATTAAAATGTTTGCGCATGTGCAGATAAAAGGATTTGGGTTGTTTTGATAATCACACAGTCGTTTGAAAAGCAGTTGGTTTTTTTGTGTTAATAAATGTAGGATAAATAACTAGGATAATAATAGGATAATGTTAGGATAAATAACTAGTCAGTTTTAAGAGAAAACATTAAAATTTACAAATATATGTATATGCATATTCAAAAAGTATAAATTGACTAACTTGGAAATAGCATCGAAATATATAAAACATTTGTTCTGTTAACATAGGTTAAATGCATGTATGTATATAGCTCAAATGCCTGTATGTACATAGCTATGTATTAAAATTTGTTGACTTTAAAATATGAAAGAAACATTTTAAATAATTTTAAATGTTTTTCAAAGCATTTTTATCAGTTGTTCAAATCTTTAATACTGTCTTAAAATGTTTAATACTCTCTTGAAATATTTTTATAAATTTTTTTAAATAATTTTATTAACTTTCAAAGTGTATACCTTTTAAAATTTTCCCCCATTCACAAATGCACACAGACACACATATTTGCACATGTATATATATATATATATATACACGTATACTTATCTACCCTAAATAAAAAAATCCTAAGTTTGAAATGCTATGCGATGGATTAATTTAATGTTTAATGACAAAGTAAAGTTGAGTGCATTATGTATTTATTGCTAAAATTGTATACAAAAAGCTAAATATTCTAACGAAATAGTCTTTCATTCTTAAAAAGCTTGGCGAGAATGTCGAAATATCATAAAATTTGAATATTGAGAAGTGTTTTTATAATATGTTAGTGTAAAAGTATTTGCTTGTTAGGTGATATTCAATAATTTTTCTTCGTTTTGAAATATAAAAATGATCGAATGTTATCAAATAAAGTTTAAAGGATTCAGTTAAAATTTATATTCATTAAACTAATATATCGTTTGTATAACGTATTCATGAGGGAGGAATGAACCCCTATGAATCATTTAGATAAGGAAAAGGGATTTTTCGCTGAAGTAACTTGTGTGCTAAGTAATATGTGTGAAGCCTGCTTGTGAATTAAAAATATGCTTAACGAAAAAGTGAAATAAGGTTATGTCTTTCCTTTTTATAAATAAGTTTGCAAATGTTTTATCTTAATATATATTTTATTTAGTGGGTAATATGTGAAACTAAAAATTTCTAAATGCATGCTTTTTTTTTCTCCTACAAAATGAGTAAAGTTTTCAAAAGAATTTTAATTAAAAATTTTCAAATCATGTTAAAACAAGAATGACTGTAGTGTACTTAGTATAAATCCTTTATTGTTGAAATGTGAGACTTCGATTTGTTTACGTTCTCCCTATAAAAGCTCTCAAAAGGTTTTAAATTTGAAGGAGTCGCACTGAAAAAAAAAAAAAAGACTCATATTAATTTAAAAATATTAAACGAAAGCTTTACCTACCATTTTTGTTTCCATTAAAACGTGCTAAATATTTATTTGTAAATAAAGTGAGTGGTGGGTGACATAGATTTAATAATAATAATTTACTTATTAAAAATTTTAATATGATAAGTTTTTATTCTAATACAATCACTAAAGCCTTTTTCCATGTGAGAAAATTTTCCCGGTAAAAATTCCAAGTATATGACTTTTTTAATGTGAGAAGTAAACTTTTAAGTGAGAAATATTTTCATTGAAAATTTAGCAAAAGACTAATTCTATGTTAAAAGTCAATTTTTAATTCAGTTGCAGTTTCCAAGCTAATAATAACTTACATGTTTCTTAATAAATTTGAAAAGCATTCCTCTTCTATTAAATAAGACTGAAAAAGATACAATTATATTTAGATTTTATTTAAAAACGCATCATATTAATTAAATCCCTTATTAATTACACATTATATTAATTATAGCTAAAGTATATACGATATGAATAAAGTAAATTCATTAACACTGTTCTTAGATTCATATTTGAACATGACATTCTGCTTATCTCATGAATCATGTATTCATGGAAATACCCAAACAGATAAGATATTGATGTTCAAAATTTACTCCATTTAGTATAACAAAACTTATGTGAAGTGTTGCTACTCTTTTTCAACCCTTTTGGATTTTTATGTAACATAAACAAAAGTAAGTGAATTTACTTCTAAATGTTTTATTTTTCAAATTATTAATAATAAACAAATCTAAATATTTCGAATTTATTTTGATAAGATATACTTCTAAATGTGAAACAAATCTTAAATTCAAATAAAATTGTCAAAAGCAAATCCCTAGTTTTTACAGTTGAGAATATTTTTTAAAATTTATATTTAAAAAATAAATGAAAATTAAACCAGAAAAGTATTTTCTAAAAAAGGGATATTTCGCTAGTCTAAAAATACTAGCACGTTTAAAATTAACCTAAAATATTAATTTTTTATTAAAAATGTTAACCTTATTGCTAGATATTCATTTCTGTTTTTATACTTACGTTTCTAGTTAATTGTATGTCTCTAATTATAAACTGAAAAATTTTAAATAAAGGTTTATCATTTTCATTTGAAAGTGATAAGTATTCAAATTTTTATGATTAAAGTTATATGCTCTAAAAGCGCAATCATTTCTTTCATGTTTTAATATTTGCTAGATTAAAAGTTAAATGTACAATTTCTTTTTAATTTAATGAAAATTATGATTTCTTTTAAATTTAATCGTACTTAATTAACATGTGTTAATTATGTGTGAAGATACTAAATATTTAATGATATTAAATTATATATATTTATTTTAAATCTCTTAAAGATGTGTTTTTCCGATGATAAAAATTTTATCCTTGTAAAAAATTAAGCAAAAATCATAGTTATATTAATGCATAGTATTAAGCTCCCCTATATTTCGTAACGTGTTAACTTAGTAAAATTTGAACTAGATCGAAATTAGAACTAGACTAAAAGTTCAAAGTCCACTGCATGACATGAGTGTCACTTTTCAAAAACCTCAATATATTTATTAAAACTTTCATGTTTACGAGTGAAAATTTACTTATGTGTGATGACTCATCAATGACGTGTTTGAAGTATTCTCACGGTTAATGAATCAATTAAAAAAGTATCCGTTTTAAAAGGTCTAATTTTATAATAGTTAAATCCAAAAAAAAAAAAAAAATGTAACATATGCATTAAATTGCTAATAAATATTCCAATTTTATTTTAAATAAATCGATAAGAAAAAATGACCCCCCAATTTGATATAAATTTTATATTAATAAAATCATTCAAAAATTGTGACGCAATATTAAATCTTAATTATTCAAAAAATTCGTTTTGTGTGACGTAATATTAATTATTCATTCATTAAATTCGCTATCAGTGAGATAATAAAAATCTTAAATTAATTATTTTAAAATCTTAATTTGTACCCCACCATTAGTCAATCGAAATTAAAATCTAATATCCTATCACAATATAAAGGAAAACCCCTTATCTCCTAATCTAGATAAAGTGATTCACTTCTGAGTGTTCCCAAAGATAACGCACGATGACCACGGTTCAGTATAGTAGGCATTTTCCTACAAAAACACGCGTTTTTTTAGGCTCTGAAAGTCATTCGAAGTAAAGTAAGTGTGTTAAATTTTTGGTAAATTTATGTATTTAAAAGTTTTATTCTAAAAAGCGTAATATTAGCGAAAATTTGTAAAAAATGCGTTTTTTTTCCAAAATCTTATTAAAAATTCAAAGTATTTTAAAAGAAACATTCAAAAATTATATATGTTTAAAAAGCGCTTTGTTTAAAAAATCGATTTTCTAGTTTTGAAAAATAGATCTAGATAATTTATAATGGCACTGTTTAAAAAATAGAAAACATGCGTCAATAAAATTTGAAGGGACAAATTCAAACGAACCATTGAATAGGTAACCCCATATTTTACAAATATATAGATATTCATTTAGGGGTAGGGGGTATACATTTCCTAATATCTTTATGAATGGCATTTCATGTTTTTTTTTTCTTTTTTTAATATTATTTCAAATGTATAAAGCAATACATACATACCTAAAAATTCCATAACAAATCGTGTACCAACATCCTTATACCTAACCTTTAAAAGGTTGGTTGATTTTGACGGCCATTTATCTACACTAAACCCAAGGGGGGAGTGCCCTTTGTGGGGGTATTTCTAAGGGAACCTAACCCGTATTAACGCATGACTCGAAGAAAACCACGAAAACTCCGAACGATTAGGCCGACGGGCGCGATTGGGATAGAACCCAGCACTTCCCGTCTATTAGCTTCGTGAGCAGAACCTCTCAGCCACGGGTGGGGGGAGTACTATTTAAAAATTTGTAGACAAAAATTCTAACACTAAATAACAAAAATTCACATGTGACCTCATTCATATTTTAAATTTTAAATTACTATTTCCCAGTAAAATGTAAGCGCAAACGTCGCTAAATTGAATCGCGTAAAGTCCTCTCATACAATTTATGTTTAAAATTCCATTTTTATCTTAAAATGTGCGTTAAAAGATAAAGTCTCCCAATTAAAAGGTTTAATGAATGTTTAAAATTCGATTGCTAAAGGAAAATCGCGAAAAAAATATTTGAAAGTTCCCAAATTAAAAATCGTTGCCAGTAAAAACACCGAAAACTCAAGTGTGCTAAAAAATAAATGTCCTCGAAAAGAAAAAAATCTATCTCAAAAATTACTCCCAAAAATTAAAGTCTCCCAATTAAAAATTCTTAATTAATTTTTTTAAAGTACAAATAACCCCTCGTACTGTAGTACGACGAAAAGAATAATCAATTTCCCCGAAAAATTCTATCTTCAAAAATACTCCCAAAAAAGTTAAAGTCCCCCAATTAAAATTTCTTAATTAATTATCATTAATGAAAAAATATCAAACTCAAAAAACCCCTCGTATGACGAAAAAAAAAAAAAAATGAATGTCCCAAAAATTTCAAAAAATTACTCCAAAAAAGTTTAAGCCCCCCAATTAAAATTTCTAAATTAATTATCGTTAATGTATTTTTCAAATGTAAAATTATCCCTAAGTACTGTAGTACGGTGAGAAAAAAAAAATGAATCTCTAAAAATTTCAATCTTCAAAAATTACCCTGAAAAAAGTTAAAGTCCCCCAATTAAAATTTCTTAATTAATTATCATTAATGAAAAAATATCAAACTTAAAATAACCCCTCGTACGACGAAAAAAAAAAAAAAAAATCAATGTCCCAAAAATTTCAAAAAATTACTCCAAAAAGTTTAAGCCCCCCAATTAAAATTTCTTAATTAATTATCGTTAATGTATTTTTCAAATGTAAAATTATTCCTAAGTACTGTAGTACGGTGAGAAAAAAAAATGGATCTCTAAAAATTTCAATCTTCAAAAATTACCCCGAAAAAAGTTAAAGTCCTCCAATTAAAATTAATTATCATTAGTAAAAAAAAAAAATCAAACTTAAAATTACCCCTCGTACTGTAGTACGGTAAGAAAAAAAATCAATCTCTAAAAATTTCAATCTTCAAAAATTACCCTGAAAAAAGTTAAAGTCCCCCAATTAAAATTAATTATCATTAGTAAATAATTAAACTCAAAATAACCCCTCATACTATAAGATGACACATCACCTTCACCGCCACATCACCTTGACCCCGCCTCCAAGAGCACGCCACATGACCTTCACAGGTGCACAGAGGTCGTTCAAGGACACGCAGAGGTCATTCAAGGTCGTGCCGCCGTGCCGCTGGCGCAGAACCCCCAATTATTATCTACTCATATTGTTATTTTTATTTCTTTATGATTTTGTCATGATGTAACATACTTTTGCTTAGTTCAAAATAACATATTGCAGTCTTACTATGATTAACTTACTATGAGCACAGAAGCAAAATTTTGTTAATTTTGTCACTACTGTTCCCTTTTAATGAAATTTCATCAGCTCACACTACCCCGTTGAAATTTTACTCAATCTTGATTAAAAACATATCCAGCAGAATTTGTATTTACAACTATTCAACATATTTATTGAACTCAGTTCTATGCGGCTTTTATTTAACCTTTAACTGATGTTACCGGTCTCTCAGACCGGTGCTTTTTTTCAATTTTCATAGTTTAACTTGCAAATTTCAGTTTATCTACAAACACTACAGAAATTTTGCTTCGTTTGGGACTTTAGTACTATCACCAGAGACTTTTGAATAGGTGAATTTTATTTATAACACTCCTGTACAAAAAGTTTAGCACAAAAACAACATCCTATAAGTTAATCGCGGCTTTTATTCATCTTTCCATGGAGCGGTCTCACAGACCGCTTCACACTAGTTATGTGACATTTTCTGTGACATCAGTTAAAGGTGAAATAAATTTAATGAAGAAATATCTGATTCGATACGAATTAAATAAAGTATAAAAAGTTTATGCCGGAATACTGTACATTACTTACTACCTTATGTCTCATCTATTCCTTAAAAATAAATAAATAACTTTTGAATTTACTAAATCACAGAGTGAAATTACCCACGTATTGGAGGATCGACCATATATATCTTGTTATTCATGTTGTTATTTTGCTATTTGAATTTCAAACACAAATTTTATACTTGACTGTTTTAATTGTTTGACATATTTTATCTCAATAATGCTTATTATTTAAACTCTGTTTCTTCATCTGATCTGCTGTAACTAAATTCCTTTGTGTGTGTGTGCGTAAGATATTTATAATGTCGATATAAAAAAATGCTTTTTCTAAAAGAAAAGCATGTGATATTTTGAAGTGTAAGTTTTATTCGTGATATGGGACTTTCTTGTAAATACTACTGGAATATGATATTTCTTCGCATTTAGCCCTCCGACTACCAGACGGGTCCAATGGATTCGACAGATGCATTCAAAATGAGTTTTCTCATGAAAAAAAATGACTGAAAATTCTGTAAATATGTGACTTTTTTTGGAATGTTCTACTCTTTTTATATTCTTTTCATGAGAAAAATCATTTTGAATGTACGTGTTGGATCCATTGGACCTGTCTGGTAGACAGAAGGTTAATTTTTAGTTAGGTGTTATTTTTTAAGAGATGCAAAATTTGTTGATTATTTTAATTTTTTAAATGTAAATTAATTTCATACATATTTGTTTTCATTTAAACAAATTGTAGTTAGCACATTAACTCACTTGTTATTAAAATCTTGAGTTGTGGTTAAAAAGCAATTGCGTCATAGGGGCGGCAAAATAATGCTCGCCTCAAGCGGCGAAATGTCTAGCGCCGGCCCTGGAGATGCAATATGCCGTAAAAACTGTTTGCAATAAGGAAAGGGCATGTTTACAAACAAACACTTCCGTCAATCAATCTACCAACTACTTTTTTGTCATAACGATCATTGCAGAAATAGTCTTGGCGACGTAGGCCAATCATATCAGAGACCTGTTAAACGTAGACCAATCAAACTTCCCTAGCTCATGTGTACAGTAGCAGTAATAAAGAATGGACAGGTTTTTCTTTCTGATCCACAGTGATTCGACCAACAGTGACGTCAGCTGCCCTTTCCCTATATGAAGGTGCTTATCTCTCAAATTTAAATTACTTGATTCGGCCCAGTCGCACACAGATTCTATGGCACCTAAAGCTTATAACTTAATTTTGAGCGGTTTCAAGGTTGCATTTTCGGTATCACACCACACTTCATCGCCATCTATCTCTTACCTCCGTGTATCCAAACAGTACTAAAAAATTGAATCCCTTAAATGTGCAACTATACTGAAATTCGAAGAGCCGATCGTAGCTCAGAGGAAAGATAGGAGCAGAGACCAAACCCCATTGTTCTTTCAGCCAGATTTTGAATCCAACATGTTTTCGCTCTTTCATCGCCAAAAGGATTTGGTTGGTTGGCAGACGGCTTGAGACATATGCTTCGCCGACGGCGGCTTTGTCTTGAATGATCACACAAGCGGAAAGATGGAGGAAGATTAAGGGGACAAGCCCACACTGTTTTTAGAACTCTGTTTTTAAAGGCAATCTATTTTCTGACCAATGAGAACGCTCCATAGGTGTTTATGCAGCGTTCTCATTGGTCAGAAAATAGATAGCCTTTAAAAACAGAGGTAATTTTTCACGATATTTTTAACAGTGCACACAACAATGCCCGATTATCCCCGAGTAACCACAGGAGGAGAATTTACACAGAGCCTTTACTCCAGAGCGAGACTGAAGAGCAATAGAGAGCATCTCCGCGTAAGTAGACTTGGGGTTTAGGTCCAGTGTCGACAGTAGAATTGCCCTTTCAGAGCAGTATTTCCCACAGTGAAGGAGGACATGGTCAGGAGTCTCAGCAACGCAGCAAAACGAACAGAGGGAGGAATGTGCGAGGTTCATCTTAAAAAGGCGGGAGTTGGTTATCCAAGTGCGGGTTCGCCAGCGAGAAATCCACATATCTTCGCAGCGATGGCTAGTCCACTGCCGGAAAGCGTCGTCCTTCTCACTAAGGTGAGGGAAGTTAGAGCAGTAGTCACTATTCATCCAGTAATATGTCTTTTCGGCAAGCCAATCTCGGCGGATCTGAGCCGCGAGGTCTTCAGGAGCGACCCAGTTGAGGGTGCGAGCCAGATACGGACCATTGCGGGCCAAAGAATCAGCCACCTCGTTGGGGGGAATGCCTTTGTGACCGGGACACCACACGAGAGAAAGAGAAGTACGACCAGACGAAAGAACCCGATGGATGGTGTTGTGGAGCAGCGTAATCACTTTAGGGGAGCGGAGAGAAGTGCATTCCAGGGCAGAAAGAACGGAGCGGCTATCAGTAAGTAGAAAAAAGCGGCCATCCCCAGAAACATATGAGATAATAGCAAGGTAAATAGTCAGAACCTCGGCAGTGAAGATCGAATTGATATGAGGAATCAGGATAGCAAGGCTAGGTCCCGTTAGATTATTATGAACCGCGACGGCTGTTTTGGAGGAGTCCTTGGAGGCATCAGATGAGAGGAGGGTGGCCTGTGGGATGGGGATACTCCACGACTTCCAAGCTTGGTAGGTGGCCCCCTAATGGAGGGAAACATCTTGGAAAGGAAGGTCGTCTAAAATGTTATGACACTGTGAATGGAGAAAGGGTTGGGCTGGCCACGAGAACTTGAGGATGTGAGTGGGCGCTAAATTGTAGATAGCCAGAAGATCATCATCAGCAGCAGAGAAATAGCCGGATGAGGTGGAGGGGTCAGCAGAGAAAGGAGGGTGCAGAAGAGCGAGCTGGCGGGGAAGAAATCCATTAGCGATGCAACGAATGCGGCTGGCCCTGCAAGAGGCATTCGCCTCACAACGAAGGAGTAGAATGGGAGTGAATTTAGGCAGCCCGGTGGCAACCCGGAGAGCAGCGTTGTAAATGACCTCGAGAGAATTCAGGGTCGAGGGACAGACCTTAAGAAAAAGAGGGCAGGCGTATTCAAGGAGGCTGCGAACAAGAGAGTCGATGATTCTGATCATGTGGACCGTATGGACCCCGTGGTTCTGTGATGCAACAGCTTTCAGGTTGTTGAACCTTTTAAAGGCCTTGGCACGAAGGTAAGAGAAATGCTAGTTGAACAGAAGGGATCTGCCAAATCAGACACCGAGGATCCTGACAGAGGGACTCCACACGAGTTCAAAGACCCTGAGGGAGATTTTAGACTCAGAGGACCGACGGCGGGAGAAGTCAGTGGCAGTGCTCTTGTCCAGTGAGATGGAAAGATGGTGGGCAGTGCACCACTGCACCAACCGGTCGAGACGATTCTGGAGCTTAGCCAAGGTGCGGAGGGGGTCGTCCTCCAGAGCATATAAGAAGATGTCATCAGCGTAGATGAGGAGATGGACTCCGCACTCAAGAATCTCAAAAATGTCAAGAAGGAAGATCATAAAAAGGAACGGGGAGAGGACGCTACCCTGTGGAACATCTCTCCTACAAGGAGCACTGTCAGAGAGCACGAACTTCCACCAGATGCGGATGGAACTTCGCAATCCAACGGCCAGTCTTACCCCGGACACCAAGATGACCGAGTTTGTAAATCAAGCCATCGATATAGACAGAATCATAAGCGGAACGAATATCCAGGCACACACAAACGCGGCTTGGCCGGAACTGCAAGCACAAGAGATATCATCGTAGAATTTGCACAAGGCAGCCGTGGAGTCCTTGAAGGGCATGAACCCGTAATGGGAGGCAGGGAAGATGTCATTGTTTCCAGGCGAAAAGATGAGGCGGTGGAGAAGGAGGCGCTCGAAGACTTTGACACACACAGCAGTCAAGGCAATTGGACAATAAGAAGAAGTGAGGCGAGCTGGTTTCCCAGGCTTGCAAATTGGAACGATCGTGGCCTCCTTCCACGAAGAGGGCACGGTGCCAGAGTCGAACAGGTCGTTGTACAGGGCCAGGAGTTTCTCGGTGTTCATACGAGAGAGGCTTTGGAGAAGCTTGGCGGAGATTCCATCAGGTCCGGGAGTAGTGGGTCGCGTCTTCTAGATGGCGAGTAGGAGTTCACTGAGCGTAATTAAGGGGGCATCCAGGACGATATCGCCTTCGCTGAGGTCGTACGGAATGGGAACTAAGGGATCGCTTTGACTGAAAACATCAAGAAATAGATCCGCTTGGGCGCGCCAGGTCCCCAGCTCCACAGGATGTTATAACCTTGAGGAGATTCCTTGCGAGGAAGGTTTTTGAGTATTTTAAAGATTTGGCCAGTCGAGCCCTGGGAACGACAGACATTGTCCCAGTAAGTTCGTGAAGTCTGCCTGATATGGCGCCTGAGTTTGCAGGCCGTCTGCTTGTAGAGTAACCAAATTTATTTGGAGCTATACGTCCGCGCCAAAGACATTTAAGATACATAGACTGTCAATTCCCATTCAAAAGCATGCGAAATCATGGCAGCCATCTGAAGTAAATTGAAACACCTGAACCGCGAGGTTTGTACGTCAGCTGTGGTTATTTACCATTAAGTGCTATGGCTAGAATGAGCTTAAAAATTAATTTTTACCAATATATATGACGTTTATGGCATATTATTTTGCATGAAGCTATTTTTTATAGCTAAATATGCGTTATAAATATTGAATTTTCAGAAATAAAGTTGAATAAGGTGATTTATTAATAACTTTTTATCGATGGTATGTTTGAAAATGAGTACCTAATTTTAACATGCCTTATAAACCTAAATAAAGACGAAACTTATATGGAAACAGATTGTTAAACATTATAATTCCACCTTTTTTAAGTTTGACTTACAAAAGTAACTGGTAGGGAAGTTTAGATTAAAGGTAGCAACTGTAACATAATATAGTAATTTACAAAATTTTAAATCACTTGTAAAGAAATCTACGTTTTTTAAACTAATTTTTATGCAAAAAGGTAATTAAAAAATGGATATTAACGAAAGTAACACTATATTTTAATCCTTATAGGATGTTTATTGAAATACTTACTTGCTATACGAAAAAAACAAAAAAATTGATGAATAATAAGGTATTTTTTTTAAAGGCCTAAATGAAATAGGGTAGACTAATACTTAATGATCTGCAATGACAAAATATGCTGATAAAAGCATTTTCTTAGGTAAATTAAAATATAAAACATATATACTGCCGTACAACAGCTGTGATCGAAAATACTCAGTTAAACTGACAGTTTGCAGGTCTATGTATCTTAAAAGTCTTTGTATCCGACAGGGGAAACTGGAGCGCCTGGATATGGCCTCGCTGCAGGAATTCCAGAATGAAACTCAGGTGGTTCCAGTAGTGGAGTTGTCCAGAGCCGAGTGAGATAACGGCTGGCAGAAGACCAGTTAACGAAACGGCGGTGCGGATCAGCATAAGTATTGGGTCCGCCAATCTGGATGATCACGGGCTGATGATCCGAATCGAAAGGATCCGGATGAATCGACTAGGACAAGGAACCGTAAAGACCAGGGGACGAGAGGGAGAGATCAAGCAAGGAGGGAGAGATCAAGCAAGGAGGGAGAGATCAAGCAAGGAGGGAGAGGAACCATGAACAGTGCGCGTAGCGGTAGTCGTATTACAGACGCAGATATGGTGGCTGAGAATCCAAGAATGGAACCGCTGAAAATCAGGGGGGTATGGAGGATAGCGACAGAGAAGATTGATGTTGAAGTCACCAACCAGAAGGAAAGGAGGTTCAATCATATCGAACAACTCATCAAACCAACTGTCAGGAAACGAACCCCTAGGGAGGTAGACGTTGATGATGCTGATCCCAAACGCCATGAATATTGATCCTAACCCCAAGAGCCTCGGTTCTACTGGAGGAGTCGATGGGGAGAGGAATACGATAGGAAGGAAAGGAGGCGCGGACTGCCGTGAGGAGCCCACCTCCGCGGCCACTACTTCTGCTAGACAAAAAAGGTGTGCATTTGAGGGATCAAGAAAGTCGAGCTAGAGTCTAGGAAAGTTTCCTGAAGGCATATCACCTGACAGTCCCCAAAAAGAGGAACTTGTAACCAATGGCCGTTGGCCCTAATGCTACGACAGGTCCAATGGATAACCTTGAAAGACATGGAATGAGAAAATGCAAACCAGTAAAATGGAGTGGAAGCCAGGTGGAAGGGGAAAGCCAAGCAAGGAAAGCGAGCAGTAATGGAGAAGATTAATACGGAGCAACATAAGAAAACTACCCTTCTCCCCAGCCACCAAAAAAAGGGGGGGAGGACAAACCGCAAACGCATTAGGTGGTAGAAGAAGGGTATCCAAGCTTGGACGCAGTGGCGTAGCCAAGGGGGGTCCAGGGGGTCCGGACCTCCCCCCCCCCCCGAAAGTAGAACTGGTTTACTGAATCATGGATACAACAGTAAAAACTCCTAAGACAGAATCACAAAGGACCTATAAAAAGTTCCACTTTAGAGAGGTGTTCGTCTTAGAAGATATCTTCAAAGGTTAGTATTTCTTTTCGGGATTATAATTTTTTCCGTTTTAGGCAGGTTTATGTTATAAACACTTTCCGTTTTCACAGTATCCCTTAAAACTGCTAAAACGTACTCACTTCCCAAACTTTTTTCTTTCACGTACTCCTTTCTTAGGTTTTTCATTTCAGAGTACCCCCATTCCTCATAAACACGCCACCCTTCCCCCTCCACTCAAGGAGATAACGTAAACAAGCTTTTCTTCATTAGTAATCTTCTTATCACAACCATATAATAAATCGATGCAAATTACATTGATATTCCTAACATTTTTGTGACTTCCGCCATTACCGATATTATTTTCACATACCCCCAGCAGACCCGCCACGTACCCCCAGGGGTACACTACCCCAGGTGGGAAACCGCTGCTATAACACCACCTCTGAAGAGCATAACTCTATTACAGGAAAATCTGTAAAGATGACCTACCTCAAAGGAAAACAATTCAAGGTTTGAGGAAAATAACACTACATGTTTGTGCTTGCTAACGTTTGAAACCTATCTGAAATGAAACTTGTTCCAATTGTGAATCCTTCTTGGCAGGTTTTCTGTAAACACGGAATCCTCTCATAAACAAAAACATTGTTATGTCCCGAGACGGAAGGATAACTATGCAAGTATACCTGCTATTCCGTTTACACAAATTTACTGTAACTAGAATAAACGTAAAATTTCTTTATCTTGGACTTCGATGGGGTTCTGTTGTCGGCACTTATGGGAAAGAACGAGTTTATACGAACGCAATAACGGTACATTGGTTGAGTTTCGTGACCCTTATCTTTCTTCACTTTATAACGGACAATATTAACAGTTACTTGAAATTTGCTGCCTTGAATTAATAAAAGTAACTTTATTTTTGGACTGGTTATTTGTTACCACTTTCAAAATACGTTGGCGAGAAAAATTAAAGAAACAACCATAAAAAGGTGCTTTATCTTAATTCTGGAACTTCCAGAAAGGTAACTCAATGTCAACGTTATCACGTAGTCCAATGGGACTAACATTCGCTACAGAAGAATATGCAAATTTTTCAGCCTCAGACCGTTCTTCCGGTTCACGTGTAAAAAGGAGCGCACGTGGGTAATTTGAAATCTAATTTTAAGGATTGTACGTGTAATTAGGTAGAACTTTCGCTTCTAGTAGGTGGAATATGTCGTCCAAAAGACATTTGACCGATTTTGAGAAATTGCGTGCGATAGGGAGAATGAAAGCAGGACATACACTCTTAGGGGTCTGTAAAGACTTAAAAATAGCCAAAAGCGTCATGTCAAGAATCTGGAAACGGTTTAAAGACACTGGTATAATGTCCGCGGACAACCAGGTCAAGGTAGAAAACGCGCCCCAATGGGCTCTCAGGACCTTAATTTGCCAACGGTTGCTAAAAGAAATAGGCAATTGACGTCAGTTCAGATTGCAGGGAGTTTGCTCCAGCAACAAGAACTCGACTATCCTGGTTTACTGTGAGTGACAGGCTGCATGCAAGGAAACCCATGATTTGTGTTCAACTAACTCCGGTAGCGAAATGCGCCCTGTTAAAATGGTGCAGAGATCGTCGTCACTGGAGTACCACGGACTGGAGCCGAGTTCTCTTTACCGATGAATCCCGATTTTGTTGAGAGAGTTACTACAGACGTGTTACCCTATAGATGGAGAAAATCACACGCAATAAGGCTGCAAACGTCCGTGAAAGGCATCGATACAAAGGTCGTGGAATCATGGTATGGACGGACATCATTTTGAATGGCCGCAGTGATCTACACATTTTTAACAGTGCAAGTGTGTGATATTATGTATTTGTGTGGCAACACTATATTTACTTATGTAAAGTGGCAGTAGCATAATTTATTCATATTCTATACTTGCAATGCTATTGCTTTAACCTATGCTTATTTTTAGTCAATAAAAGCTTTTATAAGCTCTTAATGTTGCTAATCTATTTCAATTTTATTAACTAAAAATATATATTTTTAAAGTCAAACCCCTTTTTCCCATTATAATGGAACAATTACTAAAACCGGAAAAGTTTGATGTTGATCCCACTTGCGTGGATGCTGAAACGAAGTGGAAGCATTGGAATTGGACTTTCTCAAACTTTATTACTCAAGTTAAAGAGATGACTGACGAGAATAAACTGCAACTTTTGTGTAATTATGTATCAGCAAGAGTGTATACGTATATCAACGAATGTGAAAATTACAATAGTGCAATCGCTGTTCTAGACTCGCTGTACGTGACTAAAAGAAACGAAATTTTCGCCAGACACTGCTTGGCATCAAGAGCCCAACTAGCGGGTGAGTCTGTAAATGAATATTTGCAAATTCTGAAACAAATGAGTAAAGATTGCAACTTCAAGTCTGTAACTGCTGAACAGAATAAAAATGAATATATCAGGGATGCTTTCATTCGAGATTTAAGAAACGCGCGTATCCGTGAACGTCTATTGGAAAACACTACTATTACTCTAGAGAAAGCATTTGATCAAGCTAGAACTTTAGAATTGGCAGAACTTCACTCGGCCTCGCATTTAACTCCACCAGATCCAACAACCGTAGCTTCTGTTGAGCATCCAAGTAGCATAGAGGATGCTCAGTTAGCAGCTGCTGCCCGTGTTCGCTCGGAAAAATGCTTCTTTTGCGGGGGTGAGCGCCACTTACGAAATCTTTGCCCAGCTAAGGATGCTCTCTGTCGGGGATATGAGAAGAAAGGGCATTATCAGCGTGTGTGCAAGTCCAGACCTCAGCGCAACCGTACCAATCCTACTGCATCAACCTTTACTTTAGCCTCAGCTTCTGTTTTTCCGCGCTGTCTTCAGAAATCAATAACAGAAATTCTAATAAATGGGACTCAACTAAATGCACTCATAGATACTGGCAGTTCACTCAGTTTTATAAATGAGTGTTTTGTAAAAAAATGCCATATTCAAGTGAAGCCATACTTTGGAAAAATAACACACGTATGTATAATTAATTAGCAATTCTGTATATTTATGTATTTATTAATTACGTTTAAAAAGTTTTGGATATTTTCGTTTTCGTTTTCGGCCGAACATAGAAAGATACCGAAATTCGTTTCGGGTTCGGTTTCGGTCTTAAAAACCTGTTTTGGTCTATCCTTAATTGTAATACACCGCAAATGATTTTTCGAAATCTAATATATAAAAATGAAAATTTGTCTGTCTGTCTGTAATGCTATACAAATCCACAGGTTGGAAGCCAGAATTGTGAAATGTTACGCACATGTGTATTGAAACACGGCAGAGGCAACTAAAGTAATCCAGAATCGAAATAATTTATAGTTAATTTTTAATTAATAAAAAAAACACCAATTTAACAGCAATTTCCTATCAAATTTAAACATTTTTCGTTATAGCAATTACCAACAATTAGAAATCCACAATAAAGTTCTTACCACAACAATTACTTTGCAAGATTTCCATGTGAAAAATGAAAATGAAACAGTTTGACAAACTAAAAAAAAGTGAATATTACGTCATAACTTTTCTATTGCAAGATTTCCACGTGAAAAATGAAAATGAAATAAATAAAATACACAATATCACGATACTTAGAATACACGGTAGGGTCCACGAGCGAGATGCGCAGTAGATCGTCCAGTTCGTGACGTCACTGGCACCCATCGTTCAAGCTCTCCCTGTGTGTTTTCATTTATTCGCATTGCTCTCTTTCTCTTTTCCTGACAATAAATGTTATTATTATTATTTTTTTTCATATAATCATTTTATGTCTTATTTTTATTGTTAGTTTTTGAAAAGGATTTGACATTAAAATAATTAGCAACGCATTAATTCTTCTAGATATTCCAAAGGAATTTCATTTCATCTTTTTAAACAAATACTATAGCATGAAAACCATTTGCTGCACGCATACAAAAGATCAGATAATTTTTGCATTTATTATTCAAGAGTATTTTCAATTTACTTTAAAGAAACAGATTTGTAAAAAAAATTAAAAGCAAAACAGCTTAATTTTAAACCAAACCAAATTGTAAGATATAAATCAGTTTCCACATAAAAATTTTCCACTCTACTACTACTTTAGTATTACTTTTCACTAATGATATTGCTGAAAAATTAAAGAAAGAAGAATGAGTTGTCGAGATACATGAAAGGAAATAAACTTTTTCTTAAATAAAAATGAATGTGATCAGCAAGATAAATCCAATCCTGATTTATTTCTTCTCTCTTAATAAGAACAATACATTCACTCATATATCGCTGATAAATCATTCAGATATTAGATGAAATTAAATAAGAAAATTAAACTAAATTAAATAAAAAATTATATGTATATCAGCTGGTTAGGAGGAAAATTGTGCGATGTAGTACGTAAAAAATCAGAAAATTCTCGTTGTAAAGAAATTATGAAACAATATAAATTCCAGTTTTCTCAAAATTCTATTTAAAAAATAAAGTTGCATATTCAGAAGAGGTGTATGTAAGAGGTGAACTTAAATATTCTTCGCCTAGTGAAATCGCTGTGTTACAATTCCTGAAATTTATAGAAATTAGCTTTAGTTTTGAGTACCTATATAGTTAAATGTACTCAAAACTAAAGAAAAATAAAATAAACACTGTAGTTGTTTTGTTTTGTTTTTTCGATGAAATGTAAGGGTTTGTAAGCAATATGGGACCTTAAATCAAAAACTTATATCAGATTAATAAACAGGCATGGATATAGAAGTTTCAAAAATGCATATTGTGAGAAAAAAAATATGTTGGTGTAGCAATAGAATAAAACTCAATTTTTATTTGAAAATATATTCCTTAATTTTTATTTATTTTAAGGTATTGAGATAATCCATATAAAACAATATTCCACTCACAATTTGTAATTTAAATTTCTCCTGATAATACTTTAGTGCGTACTAAAAATTTAAGGATGTATATATATATTAAACATAAAAAAAATATTTGATTGTTTAAAATTTTTTAACCGTAATATCGTAATATGACATCTATTTTTTTTTTTTTTTTTTTTTTTTTTTTTAAATTTTGAATGTTATAGAACCTAGTTTTTGTTTGACTTTGAGAGTTAGACAGTTTGATATTTACTGAACCGGAAGCCCAATACCTAGATTATAACTTGACATCGTGTTAGTTAATCGCAGAATCTTGTGTGCGATGATTATTCTGTTCCTAAAGTTAAAAGTTGTACGGACCTATATTTATTAATATTTTGATACCGATTTTAACTTATTTTCTAATTATTTGTAAATAAACTAAATTGTTGTTTTTTAAAAAAAGTTGTTCTTTATGAAATTGCGCTACCCTTTCTCACATAAGAGTGGACGTAACAATTTGTTCTCTAGAAGACTATCTAGAAAGACTATTCTTCTGATATTTTCAATAATTTTATAATTTAAATTTCTTTATTAGTGTATACAAAAATTTAAAGAGTTTTTTTTTTTTTAAATTATCTATAAAACGTTATTTAAGCTATTACGGCTATTTAAGAAGTTTTTTGTTTACTTTGTTTACTCGTTTTGTTATTACACATTTTTTTTTTTAAATATTTATAAATTCAAAAAAATCCCAAGTATCAATTAAAAAAAGCTTTTCTTACATTTATCTAAAGTTGCCCTGAAAATGCTATTAATATTTTTCAATGCCTGCGTTTTAAAGTACATAGTACTACAGAGTTTTTGAGAGTTATACTCGTAACTTTTAAAAACATTATTAGATCCGTTTTATGTTTTTAGAACATTAAATAGGGATTTAAAAAAATGTATGAAATTATAAATTTTAATAGCATATAACTTTATGAGTGTATAATATATATATTTGAAAATATACAACATAATTATAAGTGCATTTTTTCCAAAGTTTTATGAATTGAAGCAAACATTTTCCGAGTTTTCTCAAAGTATTTTGATTTTGGATTAAAGCAAAATTGCAAAAATGTTATGAAAAGACGGTATCTAAAATATTGAAATACAGCAGAGCAGGTAAGAAAACTGCTTTTTTTACATATGTGTTTAAATAAAATAATGTTAATTGCAGCAGAAGTTAATACTTCCAAATAACCAAATGAAAACTGAAGATTTACGCTTTAGAAAACTCTAAAAAATAAAGACACGTACGTATATAAACTTTGAATTTGAAAAATGTTTAATTAGTAGATGTTCCAAGTGTCACGCACCTCAGTAATATCATACACTGGATAATAAACAAATGTTGAACACCTTTTTATGAAACGGAAAGCTTTATACAATGCGAAAAGTGCGTTACCCAAGACTGGACTTGGGTGCCAGTGACGTCAGAGGGAGAAACGAAACCTGCGCGTGGACCCTACCGAGTGTTCTACTTACCGTGCACAATATGAACTTTTAAAAGCTCACTGTTTACTTAAAATGCGACTAAATTTAGTAGCCTTTTAAGTAAAACAGTGAGCTTTTTAAAGTTCATGTTGTGTATTTTATGACTGAATCAAGGTAAAATATTGCATTTAGTCTTATGGTTTTTTAGGGAATAAATAGTTTGACGAATTTTAAAAAAAAGGTGAATATTACGTCATATTGGTAATATAATGGACGTCAGCAGGTGAATATACAACGTCATACGAGTTTAATAAAACGTATTGAAACAAGATAAAAACCCATTTATGGAAATATTGGCATATTTTAACATTTTGAGTTTTTCTGAATTTGTTTTCGCCATTTTAAAATATATTTCCTGTATATATGTGTGTGTGTATGCGTGTATATTAGAATTCCCACAAAGGTTTAGGTCCCTAGAGCTCATTCTTAGTGAAAAACTGAAATAAAGATGGCTTTACTGCTTTCTTTTATTGTTTGTTTTATACTTTATGTTTAATTTTGAAATTGATTTTTCAAACAAACATTCTTAAAATTCCGGGCAATGCCGGGTACTTTAGCTAGTTTTAAATAATTCTCAAAAAGTTAAATATTAAGCATTTTGAAATTTGTGCAACCGTATGTGAATAAATATAAAGTTAATAACGAAAGGATGCCTTTGATTTTTATTTATAAAACTGTAATTAGTAGAAACAGTGATAAAAAAAATCAAAGATCTTCAGCATTTACAGTGTAAAAATTGTAAAACTTCATACAGTAGAAACTGGATTCTTGACCGCCCCACTTGTCGAGCAATTACATTCTCGAACAAGATATAAAGAAATTTGATTTGGTTCTCGAACAGTGTGAGTGCCGTCGCCATATAGAACGAATGCAAAAGCGTAGCGCAAAAGTGACCGAATTGATTTTTTTATTTTTTAATTGGTGCATTTTGAAATACCTGTAATATTTTCGCTTTTATTAAAAACAAACACACACATTCACGCATATGCATAAGTAAAAATGTCTCTGTACATAGGTATGTATGTTTGTGATTAGTTAATTAATAATCTCTATATAGTAAAACATAGTGTAACAATTCCGGTACTCACTCATCCAAACAGTGGATGGGAAACAATGGATTATTTCCATTGTTGCAAAGAAAAGAAAAATGCTAGAAAATATTGACACGTGGCTTTTTGGACGTATATTTTGCACTTTGCAGATTAAATTTCTTTTTAAATGTTCCTGCACACGAACTTTGTTCTTATAAGCGAACAAAAATTAGTATTTACTGTGACGTCACAAGAATAGCGATTATTGCGTTTATTTTATCTTTATTATATCTTTCTTTATAACTTTATTGATTCCATTTTTTTTTTTTCATTACAATTATACAGAAAATATTTTTTTATTTGAATACAATGTGGTTAAGCATAAAAGTACATGTGAAAAGTTTGCGTCGGTGAAAATAACATTATACTTAGCTTGAAATGTATTTTTACATTGATAAAACTAAAAAACATTGATATGATTGTGCCAATATGAGGTAATTTTCACTGACTTTTCAATTGTTAATTATAAAAATTTGAATTGGAAAAGTGGGTGGGTTAAGAAGAAAATAATTCATAATTTCGTCAATTCAGAAGATATCCAATCCGCTTAGATTCATTATACATCTTATCAATATTATCTACAACTTTCATATTGACAAGTTTTTGATAGGATCAACTCATACAGCAAAAAAAAAAAAAAAAAAAAAAAAAAAAAAAAATAGGGGTTGACGAAAAATTATCGTATTAAGGGTGTACTCAAATCCAAACTGCTTATTTTCTGACCCATTTTTAAATTCATTTTCGCTCTCAAACGCATCCAATTGGCAGATTCTCTTATTCAGAAACTATATAATGTGCTGTATTGGTCATTTTTTTTAAAATAAAGGCAGAATATATTTCAAAAAATGCTGTCAAAGTGAACATTTTGAACCGAATTTCCCGAAGCGATAGTGCTGGAAACGAAAAAAATGGACGTACTGAGAAAATAATTGTAAATCAAGTTCTAATTAATTGAACGGAAAATAAAAACTCGGGTCGCTTATAAATCTTTTCAAAAAATCACGCCAGCAAGTTTCATGTTTTTACTTTTAAAAATGAGTTTTAAAATGAGTCAGAAAATTTCGAGTTGTTGAGCGTGGAAAAATATTTTTTTGAATACCGCCTTAATATGATTTTAATAAAACGAGTTCTTACAGAAAAAAGAAATTAAAAATTCGTCAAAAGCGGCCAGATAAAATTGTTAAACTAGGTTTATCTCTAATCTTGATTATTTTTTGTTGGTGAAATTAGTACTTAACTTCGAAATCTACATCCGCCTGTAGGCCGAGCCGGCAGGGATTTTTATATTTTAATAAAGGTACTTTCAGTTTCAAAACCGTTTCTAAAGTGAAAGTATCTGTATTAAAAAAATCTGCAATCGATATCGAAAAAGTAAAAAATAGTCATATTAAAGATCGACCTCAGCTATCGTATGCAAAAAAAAAAAAAATTCTTTTAAAAATATTTAAATTTAAACGAGAAATTCGGAAACAACCTGTCCATAGGTTTAACATTATGGAGTGTGTGTTTTCAAGTGAGTGAAGAGTCCCCTTAAGGCTTTAATGAAATTTTTAAAGCAATATTTAAATAAATTTTTATACGTAATAAGATAAGCGATACTTGAAAGAAGAAATAGAGGAAAACCTGTCATAAGTGAGAAGCGAATTACGTCAAAAGGAAATAGAAGCATTTTCAGAGAAAATTATAATGCAATGGCGATAAATGTGGAAAAGATCTATAATATAATTAGAAATGAGGAAAAGATAAGGATTCTAACAGCGGAGAATAAGGATGTAATTACACATATTGCGAAATGAGAAAACAAAAACGACTTCGCAAATCGATTCTACAGAAAGGTGGTAATTACTCAATACGCGGCCCTGTATAATATAACTTTTAGGGTTCCGTTCTTAGAAAGTAAAAACGGAACCATTAAAGGTCACTCCTGGTGTCTGTCTGTCTGCACAGCCATTTTACTCGTAAACTATGGAACGTGGAAAGTTCCAATGGGGGAAGTAATAAAAACTATTGACTCACATATGTACAGATTTTTAAACATTCACAAATATATTTAGGAAAAATGTAGAGGGGCTAATTAAGTTACTATAAAAAAAAAAAAAAAAATCTTTTCTTTGTATGCCGTGTGGGATACCGTGTGAAAGCTTTCGTAACGCTGAATTCAAAAATACATTTCTTTTAATTTTAGATATTATATTTTCAGAGATATCGTTGAAAAAAATATGACGCCCCCCCCCCTCTATTTCCGAATCTACTAAACTAAAATTATGAAAAAATTAGAGGTAGTAGACGTTAATTTATACCTTTCAGGAAAATTATAGTGATTACCCTAGGTCACATAGTTTATGAGAAAAGCGCATTTTTCCGTTACACACAAATTTCGATTTGCAGGCATTCAGCAAAGGTATTGAGGAACGCTGGAGGTACCTATCGTAGGAGCAGTATAAAAGCATTGTTGATAATGATTTTCGAAAAAAAATCGTCGGTAATTAGCCGAGATATTAACCTTTAAAGACACGGGCGGTTTGGACATAAACATAATGACAGGGGAAGCGTACTCTGTGTAACTTCGGCTTTTAAAGCCCATCTAAGAAACTTTCAATGATATATTTGTGCAATGCATTGTCCGGTAGCAGTATAAAAGCAATAAACGTCAAAATGTTAAGAACAGACTAATTAGAATTAATCACATAAATACTATATGATTCAGTCGCGACTAGTTTGCATTGAGTGGATCTCTCAATTCGCCTCCCGTGTCTTTAAAAGATAATTAAAAACCTATCTGGAAAATCGCGGCACGGACCAAGGTGGCGTTGCAACTTTGCAACATCCTTTCGAAGCGCGCTGAGCACAATGTCAAGTTTAAACTTTGAACAAGGTGTTTGTTTTAGCTACACTGTAAAAAGAAAAGGTTATTACAACGTTGAATTTCGTTTTATGAAATGCCAAATAAAGTTTAAATATGCACTTCTTTTATTGTCAGTACCGAATTAAGTTCGTCATAAAAGAATTAGAATAAGATTAAAAAAAGAGTTATACAGAATAGCAATATTTGGTATTATTTAGGCTTCAAATCTCTTTGAACTTTTATGGGATACCCATTTATACTTTTCTAGTATATACAGCTATACACAACAAGTTTTTTACAAAGTCTTATTATTCTTTTAACAACGATTTTTTTTTTAACAATACCGTTAATAATTCATATATTTATTGTACGGAACCCTCTGAGCGCGAGTAATACTCGCACTTGACCGTTAATTTTTTTTAGCAAGAGTGCCACATTAACCCTACACGGCTGGTGGGAGAAATTTTTTATACTGGAAGAGCGCCTTTCCTAAAACTTAGTGAAAAAAAATTCCTATTACAGCAAACGTTATATAAACTACTTCAAAACACAACTTTACTAAAAAAAAAAAACCCGAAGTAAACAGATCTATTAATAAATAAGGAAACAGAACGCGTTTCAAAATAATTTAGTCTTTCTCCATCAGGTACAGAAAGACTTGCCACCACTTTGACAGAAGGGGCAAGAGTAGTTTTCGTAGACTCTCAGGCTTCTTTTTTGTTTTTTCTGATAATAAACGTGGTTAAACGCATTTTACAAGCTTTTCGCTTGTTTTCGGTAGCTTTCATTACAAAAAGTAAAAAGCTACCTATTGCAGCCGTCCGGAGGAAAGCACTTCCGAAACATTTTGGTATATTTTCACCGATCATGACCCCCATAGCCCAAAACCACCCTCCGTTCAAATATGACTTATTGTTGGAATGTTATTCCATATGAAGGCATGAATACGAAATTCTGCAATAGTAAACAATAAAAAGGTTAAAAGTTTTACCTTTATATCTTGATGTATTATTCAGTAGAAATATATTCTTCTTAGGATGAACAAAAAACATTTATTTGAAAATTAAATACACTAAAATAATATGCTGGACACAATACTGATAACACTTCACAATAAAACAAAACAGATGAATGTTCTTGAGACTATTTACAAACACAAATATAAATACTTTGAACTATGTATTGAACTATAGTTTGTTGCAGTTTTTAATATTCTTCCAATGTTATTCCTTTGGTTTAGTTTCCAATATTATTCCTTTGGAATATTATTGGATTTTTAATCCAGCAGCATTTTGCTGCATAACTGCTATGAGCCATGGAGTAACACTAACTGTTCGGAGTATCTGTGCCAGTAAAAAAAGAGGATTGTCTGATGCTGCCATCTGGTGGAATGTTCTTGAAACAAAAGAGCAATTTTCTAACACTTATATATATATATATATATATATATATATATATCCGATTTTTGTCATGCGATAACTCTCGTATTTATAAACCGATTTGAATGAGATTTATTGTGTGTATAGTACATACAAATGTCTCGACCGAGTTCGTTGGCCAACTTCGTCCGCCATCTTTTTTCACAATGGCGTTCATTTAAATAAAAAAAAAATACGCAAAGAATTTAGGAGTCCAAATTTATTTTACAAGGATTCCGGAGCATTTTTTGCTTCGTCTCTAACTTAAAAAATGTTTGAGATATAGCAGTTTGAAATTCTAGGGTGGTTGACATTTTGAAACAAGACAACAATTAAAGAAAATCAGGTATTAATTTATGAGCGTTAGCTTCAAATTATCGCCAAACTTGGCAACACTTGGCGAAATATCGCCAAATTTGGTGACCAAAACTAAGCAACCATAAATGATGCCAACTTGGTTATAGCTTACTAATTTGGCGCAATTCTCATTCAAATTTAGTATTGTCGAATATTCTTTTGTCGGGTTCGTTGCTTTTTAGCTTTTTAAAATTTGAGTAAAATTTGCAAAATTTTAAAACCAAGAAATAAGGAATTTTTATCGAATCATCTAATCGAGTTCCACTAATTTTAGCTTCGCGTGTTTGAGTAAAATAAGCTACATTTAAATAAAAAAGGAATATGAAAACTACCTGTTTCTCCCGGTACATGCCGAAAGGACTATTTTCCTTTAGCCATCTCAGTGTATTTACAGTGAACAAAGCAACATTTCACCCATTTGTCGAATATATGCAGCGTTCACCCAAAATCCCACTACTCTCTATCTCCCGAATGGGTCAAAATTTCAAAAAACGTGTCTGATCAATTTAAGGAGGAACTCATTTGGTTAAGAGTCAACTCTAGTCACATGAAGAAACGAGAACGCTAATGTTAAGTCTACTAACACGTTATTTTCAAATATCTCGCTTGCATTTTAATATTTTTGAACGATTTTTTTTTTCATAGGATAGTTGAGTACGATCTATAACCGAGCATTGTGTAAGGAGTCATAATAACAGAGAGTCCCTGGGAAGTCCAACATTGCATATCGAATGTTTATAATTGGAATTATTCTCGTGGTCGCAGCTAATACTGATATTTTTTCAAACTTGAATGCAGTTTGATGCATTCAGGTTGCAGCTAGATTAAAGTACCAAAGGAGAAAATTTGGGAAACTTTAGTCATTTGACGAAAACGTTGTTGTCTTCGCTGAAGTAGACGGGGAAATTATTAATAAAGCATTTATCTTACCAATAAAAGTACAAGTATCTATTTTATTTTACCAAACATTATTAAATATTTTTTTAAATGTTATTCCGGGATTGAAAATGAAAATTTCTGATAAGTCCATAGTGTTTATAGGGTACATCATGTGCTTAAGAGCAACCTTGAACAGTAATAAAACTAAAACTAAAAAAAAAAAATCATCAATGTCCAGGTTTTTACGGCGTTCGGTTCCTTCCGGTTTTTCGAAATTCTGACGTATTTCCGAGATACTGATCGGTAGATGAGACTTGACTAAGTTTAATTTATTAGGACCACTCTGTAGAAATTAAAATGATTATATGAAATGTAAGATGATCATATTTCCTCCTTCCGAATTTTCTTAATGCGAAAATCACGCGACTTTTTCTGAAAAATAACTTTTAGAAGTAAAGTATGCGGTAAATATAGGAGTAAATAAGATAATTTTCAAATGACAAATGAGAAAATGCTTTTTTTAATAACCCAAATTCAATAACATTGGGAGCAAAAACACTAAGGTAATTTAGCAAGTTTCGTGACATTTTCGTAATGTTGCAAGAGACGGAAAGTGAGCGTTAATTAGGCGAAGAACATTATTTTGCGCAACCCTGACTAATTGAAGAAACAATTTATCTGGTTTGTTTGCTTTCCTGTTGCGAGTAATTATATGAAGAAACAAGAAAGAAAAATCATGCGTTAATCATAGGTTATGAAACACTTTCCGACACTTCCAGAATGCTTTAGCCAAAATTCACTATTTAATAAGATAAATAAGATAGCTAAGTAAAATTTTAAAAACACATTTTAAAATCGGATTTCAGCAATTACCGTTCATAGTCGGAAAAGTTCTCCAATTCTTTTGTGCAGCCCTCTATATGATATATAGATTTATGGCAGCCACTTTCTAAAAGTAGGCTCTACAATTTAAATAATGGACACATTGTTTCAAGTAGACACGCCACTCTAGAATTCAGACTGAAAATCTTTAATGTAGGACGATATGATACATACTGGATTATAAAACATATCTATGTACAATTTTATACATATGTACAAATTTATAAATAATAGAAGAAATCCGCGCGGTGAAAAAGGCAACACTCGTACATTTCACAACCTCTTCATACTGTGTCTCAAGAAGAACTTCGCGCTCTTTTCTATGACAGCGCGTAATCACGGGAAATAAGGGAATGACGTTTGTGCTGCCACCTATCGTAATAATCTTTATATATATACTCGTTACAGATTTGTATATATCCTACAGAGTATGTTAAAATTTAGTTTAGTAAGAAAACGCTACTAGTTGAAAATTCACCTTCAAAAATTTAAACCATTTGACGGGAACATTTTTATACGGATTTTTATACACGCTACATATTAAGTTAAAATTTAATTCAGGAAAAAACACGCTTAGATCTACTTAAATCACACTTCCAGAAATTATCATGTATAGGCAGCCATGTATCCAGTTCTTTGCGTGGCCTTGCATATGATTTTATTTTTAGTGTACAAACATCGCTTAGTATACTAAACATTAGTTCAGTAGAAAATGCATAACTCAGTTAAGAACCACCTTTAAGTAATTCACACTCATACTTAGCAATGCATACCATTTCTTTTGTGTAGCCCTGTATAGGGTCAGTAGAATTTATACACACCACGTAGTAAGCAAACATTTAGTTAAACTTAATAACGCATGCCATAGCTGAAAACGACTTTGTCGTTTTCAATTATCTCTAATAAACAGTACAGATACAATACTGCATCCGAATTCATTTGTGTGTTCCTGTAAATGAACGATAAATGCTATGCACATCATATTATACAGTAAGTATTGTGTAGTAAACCTCAGCAATGTATATCAATTTCATTATATTTGAAAGAGAGTAACATAAGCAAAATACACTGAAAACAGTTTTCCTCAATAGACCATTATGTAACCGAATTCTTTTGCGTGGTCCTTTAAATGATGATAAGTAACTAACAGTCCATATTCTACAGAAAGTATGTTTTAGTGCACGTCAGAAATTCATATCTACTTCATGATGTTGGTAATATGTAACATGATTAAAATACACCCCAAAGGTTTTTTCTCACTAGACCACAATACAACGGAGTTGGTTTGAGTACCTCTGTTAATAAACGATAAGTGCTACACATACCATATTCTATAGTAAGCATCTTGTAGTACACTTCAGTGATGTATATCAATTTCAATATGTTTCAAATAGCGTAATATCATTAAAGTAGGTGTAACAGCACCGAAAAACTGGCGATAAAACCCAATTAAATAATAAAACTTCGTATAAATCACCATGTGAATATAAAAAACCACAGGACGCGTTTCGGGTTGGAAATTTTAACAGACCGTCATCAGTCGAAGTAAACACATATCCGTAAGGGGACAAGGTCACAAATGAATTGAAAAGTAGAGAATAGAGCTTACAAAGAACGCGACAGGTGGCATTAGTTGAAAGGTAAACACTAATCACAGATAGTCCAAGAGCCGACAGCACAAAAACCTATGTTATCAAGCACAAGAAAACAACCTTTATTTTATGGAAGAGTAACAGTAGGGGAATCCAATGCTCCATTTAAAAATACATGCATAATTACGTCTGGATTACTTAATAATTAACACAATTTGCATGACATCAGACATACACATATTAAAATTTTATCAAAAACAATTAAAATTTAATTAAAATATATATAAACGTTTCGGCTATTTTCATAGCCTTCATCAGCAAACGAGCAGAGTCACAAAACAGCAAAAACCACAGCAAACGAAAAAACAGTTAAAATCACGGTTTAAGTAGGACAGAATAATCAGCAGGAACCTGGGTCGCTTCGCTAATCGGCGACTCAGCTAAAACAGTCATTCAGCCCTCAAGGAAGACACGACTAAAATATATGGGGCAATTGGCTTCCACAATTCGTGCATTCTCAAAAATGGGGACATGATAGAATTCAAGTGCATGTGCAACCAATCTTGAATTCAGAGTACCTTTATTAAAAGAATTCTTATGTTCTTTGAGTCTAGCATTCAGCGAGCGTCCAGTCTCACCAATGTAAATCGAGCTGCAACCTTTACAAGGAATTTTATAAACGACACCATTGAGGTCAAACTTCGAATATTTAAAACTACTGAAAAAATTACCAAAGCGATTTAAAGGAACATGAGCTGTCCTAACATTAACGTCCTTGAGTACGGCTGAAATTTTCTCCGAAATATTACTGTAATAAGGCAAAGATATAGTTCCTATAGGATTGACACGCTGGTAAGGAGTGGGATACTGGTCTGATTTGCTCGTTAGTTCCGAAATAACTCTAAGACACCAACGACGTGGATAGTCGTTGAGACGTAAATCATTCATTATCTTACTAATTTCATGATCAAAACTAACTCTGTCACTGCAAAATCTCAAGGCTCTGCTGTACAAGGATCTGACGACTGCAATTTTATGTGAAAGTGGGCTATTGGATTTAAAATTTAAATATTGCCCGGAGGAAGTACTTTTTCTGTAAACAGAAGTTTTAAAAATAGGAATATTATTAACAATTTCTCTCTGGAGCAAAACATCAAGGAAAGGGAGTGACCTGTTATTTTCAAACTCTATCGTGAACTGGATTGAAGAGGAAAAGGAATTCGCTTTGTTTAAAATCTTCACAAGTTTATCTTCTTCAGCAATTATAAAAACATCATCTACATACCGCCTTCAAAACTTAATCTTATTACCCAAACCGAAAATAATATCTTTCTCCAAAATACTGCATAACAATCTCTGCTACTCTCACGGTCAGGCCCATTGTAGTTCCTTTTAACTGTTTATAAAATGTATCCTGAAAAACGATACATGATGACAAACGAAACTGATGAGGGCTATGAAAGTAGCCGAAACGTTTATACATATGTTACACACGTATGTTTATACACGTTAATTAAATTTTAATTGTTTTTAATAAAATTTTAATATGTGTATGCCTGTAGTTACGTAAATTGTGTTAACTAATGCTCCATGTCTGCTCCTGTAAGTGAAGTAGTGTATAAGCCAAAAATTAATACCACCAGTGGTTTACTCGTAGGTTTATCATTGTGTTTGTCCTACAAACAAAGGTATGAACACATGGAGGATAGTTGTAGGACATATACAATGATAAACCCACGAGTCAGCCACTGGTGGTATTAATTTTTGGCTTATGCACCACTTCACTTCCGGCAGAAATGGATCATTAAATTTCCCTACTTGTACTCTGCCATAAATAAAGATTTTTTTCTTGTGCTTGATAACATAGGTTTTTGTGCTGTCGGCTCAAAGACTGCAGACTAAGAGGAGCACATGCAGAAGAGGAAAGTGTAGCCAAAATGATAGAAAAAAAATAAAAAAAATGGAAAGAAAAGAAAGAAAAGATTTTTTTTAACATAATAAAATGAAAAAAGACAATATAAGAGGTAAAACAATTACAAAAGTAATTTCCATGCTGCAGAGAGAAAAGGAGATGATCAGAGATCTCTTATCACCTCCTTTCAGCTAGCATTGAAAAGCCTGAAATCAGTATAAGCTGCTCTTTTTTTTTTCATCTTTCGCAGCTCGCGCCAGATTAATTATTCCAAATACGTAAAACTAAATTGCATACGCTTTTAGAAGATACTTTAAACTCTCTAACGACACAATTCGTTAATATATATATATATATATATATATATTAATTTCATAGATATTACATTCTTTTTGAAACATCGGTTTCTATGTGTTTTTTTTTTCACCCATCTTTTCAAGCTTGCATTCGGTCGACTTTTCAAAATACGAGAAAATAAAAAATATCCACTTAATTTGGGTACCTTCTTCATTACGTCAGAGCAAATCATTTGAAAAATATTAATATTAACACGTTCAAGAAAATATCTTTTGGAGAGCCGTTTCAGCTATATTTAAAAATCTGCATCCGTTCTGCACATAAAAATACGGGCAAAAAAAAAAAAAAACTCAAATTATCCGTCGTAAATTTATGTTTAAAACGAAGTCTTTGATTAAAAAATATTAATATTAACCCTTTTAAAAATTCTTTTCGAAAACACACTTTTCTCTCTCTGTCTCCTGTTCGATTCTTCGGAATATTTCCGGTTCTGCGCGTACTTGCACAAAAGAGAGATACATTTCTTTCTGAGCTTTCTGAGAGAGAATTATGGAGGAGGGGTTGCTATCAGGAGCTTGGGTTAGAGTTGGACGCGGGCTACCCTGGGCCTTTCGTTTAAAAATATAAAATCAAAACAGATAGAAGAGTGCGTAGCATGCCGAGTGTATGCTGTGCTGAAAGACAGTAGGGCCCGTAACTCTACGTTCGTTGAATAGATTTTCATTTAAAAATATACAATCGTACAAATTCGAAAATGTACGCTGCCGTATAGGCATTGGGACCCGTAAGCCGTTTATGAAACCACTTACTTTTTATTCCCAAATGCCACAATGGCACCAGAATTTTGGTTAAAAAATTTTCGATTTATTATGTTTGTGAAATATAGCTTTTTCTTATGTCCAAATAAATCTGTTTGTAAATTCTGGTGTCATTCATTCATTTCAACATTTTAGGAATGGAAGAGCTTTGCCTGTGAAAGAGTAAAACAGAAATCTGAAAACCTCCCCCCCCCCTCCCCCCCCCAAAAAAAAGTTTTTAATATTTTACTATGTGTTCATGTATCCAAAGTTTAAATTATGACATAAAATATTTATTAACTACACTGTTAAAAGTCTGCAACAAACTGTCCTCAGTCAATCAACAGTTTTTATAGATAACGGTTAATAAGCATACTATTAAGCGTTCTCATTGGTCAGAATAGAGATAAATTACGATTTGTAACCGTATTCAATAGAAACGTTTGAATGACTGAACAATTTGCTGCAGATTTTTAACAGTATAGTTTTGCTTGTAAACTTCACACGCGGTTCGTTTTGTAATTTATTAATAAAGACAAGATTTCAATATTATTTATTCCTAATAATTCATTTTAAATCTATTTTAAGTACAAAATATGCTTTTTATTCACTTAAAAGAACAGAAAACTCTTGTCAGTTGTCAAACGCGGAAACAATCATAACCAAGAAAATAATCCGTCGTAAACAGTATTCCGCCTAGTGTTGCTAGATGTCCCGCGTAAATCGAGGCTCCAAATGCTCTAGACCAGGGTCGGCGAACCTTTTCACATCCACGTGCCACATTTTTCCAAAAAATTATTTTACGTGATCTTGACGTGCCAACAATAAAAATTTTTAATGGATCAAATAATAATGAATCAAAATTACTTAAAATTTTGTTTTTAGCAGGAAAAATATATGGGTAACATTTGATGATTTACTTTAGAAATTTGTTTTAATAATATTATTTCTGTTGTCTCATCTTAAGTGCCTAATAATTTACATCAGCTTCGTACTTTGTTATTTTTTAGAGAATGCAAGTTGAATTGAACTCATTTCGCAAGATGGTTTTACTAGAATTTTTCATATTATTTATTTCCGAAAAGAATGTCTCGCAATAAAATTGTCAAAATAGCAAGTGCCAGAAACTACGGCTTTTAGTGTCTGGAATTGAATTCGAAGTTGTTTAATTTTACCATTGGCATTTTTGCTCATAATGCCTTTTAATCTTTCTTTTTAATAATTCCCTAATTTTCTCTTATTCTTATCCCGATTTGCGCGGTACACTAATTCCGCTTTAGATAAACTTTACTCTAAGTCTATAGACTCGTTGGGCATTAAAATCTTTCCGTCTTATACAGAGTCCGCCTTATACAGAGTTCACTCTAATTTATGCATGGTAGGGTTAAAAGTCTTTACACAGAATATTTCTTACATATTTATGCAAAAAGTACATTTTTCAGCTTATATGTCCGCAAGCATTGTAATACCGAATAACAAACATTGTTAAGTCCTTAACATTTTATACTCCGACTGTACTTTTAAGTACCATTAACGATAATTTAAATAAAATTTATTTAATCCGTCGATTAATAAAAATAGATTTTATTTTTCATACAAAATACTTTACTCTATCACATTTTCCCAACTATTTATCCATGTGTAGTTTTTCTCTTATTAAAAAAAAATTTATATGAAAAATTTTCTACTAAAACCTTTTCATGTACAGGTACTCATATACCGAAAAGTTGTGGGACTAGCAGGGTAAAAAATATTTTTTTTTTGTTAAAAAGGGATTTTATTTTTCAACATAATTTCCTTCGAGATCGATATACGCATTCTAACGGTCCTGTAACATTCGGATACCTTTCACATAATACAATCTCTCAAGGGCTTCAAAGTATACATCAGTTTCGCATTCGGCATCATCTTTTGATGCAAATCTGTTCCTCTGAAGTCATCTCTTCAAGTTAAGAAGCAAACTAGTATGTTGTGGCCATCACAAAACTTTCTTCTATGTAAATCACGCCAATTAAATCATTTAAATAGTACAAGAAATTACATCAATTTAGCACCAATTCATACCAAAGTATATCCGAAATTGAAGTTTGATGAAAACACGTGCATTAGTTGTTGAGATAGAGCTATAGCGGGAATTCTGAAAAATGCGGCATAGCAGCGCCACCTGTTGAGCGATTTACACCAAAACATAAACGGCACTAATAGATATCAAGGTATACCTGAATCTGAAATTAGTTGAAAATCCAAGCATTAGTTCTTGAGATAGAGCTATTCCGGAAATCGCAGGAAAAAAGCATAGCAGCGCCACCTGTTGAGAGATTTACACCAAAATGTATAAAATGTCAATTTATGTCAAGGACTAACTGATTCTGAAGTTTGATGAAAATCCTTGCATTAGTTCTGAAGATTGAGCTATTGAGGAAATCGCGAAAAATGCTGCATAACAGCGCCACCTGTTAGCGATTTACACCAAAAACTAATCAGCACAATTTATATCAGGGACTAACTTAATATAAATTTTTATTAAATTCCGTACATTAGTTCTTGAGATAGAGCGCCCACAAAATTTGTGTCACATACATATAGACAGACGGACAGACAGACAGAGTCACAGACTCACAGACAGACATTTTGTAAAAACATGTTTTTTCGGAATCTCTGATCCCCAAAACGTGCAAATCCGTCAAAAACCGAAAGTCGAAAATTTTCACGAATCCAATACTTTCTTCTTGTAAAGGTAGAAGAAAGTAATAATAGTCGCTGGAGGACAGATCTGGAGGATACGAGGAATGGTAGAACAATTCGTATTTCAATTTTTCAATCGCTTTCATGAATGCGTGAGCCGGGGCCATTGTCTTAGTGGAACAGCACTTTTTTCTTCACCATGTGCACTAACACATTTAGCACGTTTCAACATAGTTGAAAAGTGTTTATGAATTCGATTTTTTTTCTGTCCGTGTTCTAGCAGACGTAAATATACTCAGATTGGCACGTATTGATATATGTTATTGAAGCTTAGCATGGCATGTTCTACATATATTGAAAATGAAATGTGAGAGACACTCAAAAGAATTCCACAATATTATGGTCTATGGGGGGAAAATCGTTTGTGGTGTATTTTAACAATGTGGCACTATTTCAAGCATAATGAAATTGATATATTTTTTATGAGGTACACATGCTTTCTGTCAAATGTGGAGTGTAAAGAATTTATCATTCATTTACAGGCTCACACAAAAGAATTCAATGGTCTACGGGGGAAAATTGTTTGCAGAGTATTTTAATTATGTTACCCTATTTCAAACAATGTGACATTTATGTACTTTATTGAGGGACACTACAAGATGCTTAGTGTAGAATAGGACTTGCATAACATTTATGGTTCATTTACAGGGACACACAAAAGTTTTCCGTTTCAGTACTGTCCATTGAACAATTCTGAGCGTTTTCAGTTGTGCCATACATTTTTAAGTTTAACTAAATGTTTTCATACTACGTAATGAGTATAAATGCTATACACTATATACTCCACCTGGTAGCCAACCAAAAATGGCAAAGGCCGAATAACCAGGTGAAATATACACTATATACACTATATACAGGGATACTCAAAATAATTCGTAAGCCTTACTGTGTATGAGTGTGAATTCCTTAAGTGTGTATGAATGTAAGTTATACGTTTCCAGCTAAACTTTATTTAGTACACTGAGGTGCACTACAAGATGCTGCATAATATAGTGTGTATAGCACTTATCGTTTATAGGGACAGACAAAATAATTTGGTTACAGTACTGCCTATCAGCAACAATTGCTAAAAGTGCGTGTTCGATTGTGGTAATTGTTTTTTTTTAATTATTATTATTTAACTAATTTTTTGCATATTACTTGGTGTGTATACAGATGGGTGACAAAATAATACGAACACCTATGAAATAAGAGAAAAGCTTTATTAATAGGGGGTTGGACCACCCTTTGACTTAATTACAGATTGTATGCGACGTAGGATGTATTCATAGAGGTCATGAACAACATTTAAAAGACTATAAAGCAATTCTTCCTGAAGAGCAGTCTCTAATTCCAAAAGCGTAGATGGTGGAGGAAATCGAGCACGATTCCAAATATCCCCACAAATGTTCAAATCAGGAGACTGAGGGGCCAAGCAAGATGTTCTACGTCCTTTTCATGCTCTTCAAACCATTTTTGGACGATTTTAGCAGTGTGGATAGGAGCATTGTCGTCTTGATAAAGTAGCCATTCTCCTGGCAATAAAGTCTGGGCAAAAGGATGCACCTGACCCCCCAGAATATCGACATAGTGAGCAGCTGTAACCTCCCCAAGCTAGGTAACAAGCCGCCCAAAGCCACGCCAAGATATCGCATCCCATACCATAAGGGAACCACCTCCATGCTCCACAGTCGGCAAGAGGCAGTCAGGAGAAAATGCTTCTGCGGGATTCCTCCTCTCATAAACGCGTCCAGTTGCCTGAAATATGGTGAAGATGGATTCATCAGACCAAACGATTTGTTGCCACTGTTGAGGAGCCCAGTTTGTGTATGTTTTACACCATTTGCGTCACTGAAAAGAGTGACTTGATTCAGCAATGGCTTACGAATTGCAACTCTTTAATAAATGTTCGAAGTATGAAGTTCTCTTTGGACAGTTCTTGCTGAAATGGGATTCTGGATATGACTATTTTTCTCTGACGCTATCTGATAAAGATTGCCTGAGCTTTCGGACCGCTATGCGGGTCATCTCTCTTTTATCCCTCTCAGAAAGCTTTCTTTTTCGTCCACTGTTGTACTTCGCAGACGACACTTTACCGCATTCCATGTATGCTGTTATAACGGTTGACACAGTACTTTTTGCACGCCCCAAATAGTTGGCTGTTTCCGTCACGGAGCAACCAGCGCACCGCATTCCAAAAATCATTCCTTTTTCGAACTCTGACAGGTCAGTCATTATTGAGTTTTCCAGAGTGTATGATAAGCGCATGCAACACCTATGACTGATATTGAGCGACTGATACCTTACCTTTCTTAACAACTTGTTGACAAAATTGAGTGTAAAGTGATTTGCGCGTTCTGCTTCTTAGAAATGGACACTGCCTTTTTCATGGGTGTTCGTATTATTTTGTCACCCATCTGTAAATTCTACAGATCATATACGGGACTACTGAAAAAAATTCGAGTACTCTTTCGTTTATTGACGGAAATTTCTAAAGGGAAATATATACAAATCTCTACATCATATACAGGGTTGCACAAAAGAATTTGGACATTTTCCCAGCTACAGATGGTAATTATTAAAATTAGGTTTTCAAATGTGTTATTAGTTTTTCAAATTGTTTATGTGGACATCATCTTTCTAAGCAGTGAAGTTTTGTTAAAGTATTATGAAAGTGTTTGAAAGTGCTTCTCAATCTATGCTAGGCGCATGATCATAGCGCGGCTTTCGGCCGGTTCTATTCAGGTGACTGGCTACTGGACCCAGGTGTGTAGTGAAGCCAGGGCCGAAAGTAGCCTTTTTTGCACCCGGGGCAAACATGGATTTTGCCCCCCTCCCCTCTTCCACAAAGTATGTTTACAAAGAGAATTTTACTAATTTTAAATTAGACAACTTATTTTAAAATTTAAAATATGTAATCATAAAATATGTAGTACTGAACTACGTAATCTACAATGGCGGATCCAAGGGGGAGGTCCCTCTGAACACCAACCAAAATATTCTAAAGATCATTTTTAAAATGACATATTCAGTAGAGTCCCGCCTAACCGAGTTTCCGCTTTCACCGAGTTATTTTCTTCTGATGTACTGATGGCTTTCATTATTATGAAACAGCCATTATAAATGAAGTGTTAGGTGAAGATGAAAAAGCAGTCGTAAAAAGTTTGAACTCTGATTTTCCGGTCAGAATGGGAAAAAAAAGTTATGGCCATTTCCCCCCCCCCCCCCCCCCATTCTGACCAGAAAATCAGAGTTGAAACTTTTTACGGCTGCTTTTTCATCTTCACCTAACACTTCATTTATAATGGCTGTTTCATAATAATGAAAGCCATCAGTACATCAGAAGAAAATGATCCTTTCCAAAGATATTATCCTTCATTTGGCGCCCCTTCGTTCTTGCGCCCGGGGCACATGCCCCCTCTGCACCCCTTCCCCCCCTTAGTTTCGGCCCTGAGTGAAGCATCCATGTGTCTCCTATTCTTACGAATCGTTCCAAAATCTCATTTAGATTACGCTGAAATATCGTCGAATTGCGTTCTGAATCATCGACACATTACTTTTTTTGGTCTTTTGTTAAGAAGCGCGGGATCAATCTAGCACCAAGTTTTCATGCAAAATATTACTCACACATTCTGCCGATATCGGTACGATGTATCTCTCTCACTTTCACTTTGCGGTCATCCAAAACAATCTGATGTATTTTTTTTTAGCATTTTCTGAACTAGATGCTTTAACTGTATTACTGTATATCCAGAGTGTGGAGTATCACTTGCCGCATTTAGATTAACAGCCGCATTTAAATTAACTAAACCATCTACAAATGGTTGTTTTCGATGGAGCAGATATGCTGTAATGCTTCACAAGCCATTCTTGAGTTTTAACTGTCTTTTGTTTCGACAAAAAGTAATGTTTAATGGAAACCCGAAATTCTATTTTGTCTAATTGTTTTCACAATCGCAAAAGTAGTGTGACTTGCACGTCTGTAATTTGTAAAGTAAAGGCAGAAATATCATGTAAACTTGGCACAAATCTTTTGAAGGATGGTACTTTCAAGAAATCATAGAGAATCTCTTGGTGCTTCCAGCAAATAGCGAGAGTCCCGGGACTTTTCACTCCATGTAGTAGAATCCTAATGCATTTATTTACCTTGATTTATAAGAATTGCGAGATTTCCATAATAACATTTTTTTCTTGACTGATCTAATTATTCTTGTAAATACTTTTCAAAATGAGCTTTAGCTTTTGAGTTATTAAATCCGTTTTAATGAAAAACTTGTGAGGATTTCATATTTTAGACATTAAAGAGTCTCAGGACTCTTAAAATTGGAAAAAATGAAAAAAAAAATACCATTTTCAACATTTAATATCTTAAAATGTATAAGATTTAAAAACATAATATTTATTGAGGATGAAACATATAGGTATGTTCTTTCATTTCATGTATTTAAAAGTAGCAAGATGCAGAATTAGCATTTACAAGGGGCTCCAAAGTGTCAGACTTTTGAGGAGCAGAAAATTGGTATAACAGTTTACTCGCAGGATTACAAAATAAATGGTGCCACTAGAATGAAAATTTTGTTGCCTACTTATAGGGTAGTCCGACCAGTAAGTGAATAGCTCCCAGTGAATGAACAATTTGTATATATTTTAAGAGAATAAGGTCTGAAAACCTCCCCACTAGATAAGATTACAACATTGCCTTAATTCTATTCAATAGGAAGCTATGGCATTCTTGATTGGTTACTGAAGTCACATTACTTTACTTTGAGAACAAGTTTTATTTTTCATGTCTGAGAAACACGTTGTTTCTATGGTGAAATAATAAGGTAAGTGCTGTGCCATTTCACATGTTTGATAAGAATTTACTAGTTTTTATTTGCATTATTCACTAATTTTATTGCACATGCATTAAATATATACAGGGTGTCCACTCTCAACGGTGTCCAATGGCTAATTCCTAAACCGTTAGTCATAGACATATAGTTCCAATTACAAAAATGTTTAAAATAAGGTAAAGGAATATTTTAAAAGCGATTTGGGTCAATAAAAACAATTCTTAAAAAATTACGCAATTTAAACTTTTATACGGTCCCCCAGTTCTGTAAGTTATATTTAGTAAAATTTTCCTATTACACTGACAAGTAAGACAATAAAAGACCCGTTCATATAACACTAAAATTGACCGAGTTATGAAACTTTAAAAATGCATGACTTATACCACTTTTCTTCATTTGAACACAGATGCATTCCGCCTTGCTTTAAGGGATCATATACCAAATGCTTTAAAGCAGTGTGGTCCAACCCACGGCCCACGGGCCGCATGCGGCCCACCTATTCATTTTTGTTAGCCCTTGCTCTTCTTATTGGAAAAAAATATTTTAATTTAACATTTGGAAGAAAATCATGTACCTTTCTTACAGCTTTATGTTTTTACTGTTTACTATTATGTTTATTTTTAATGTAATACTACTTCAAGTTTTTTTAAATCTTGCGCCAGCAGCACCTTATAATCTTCATTTCTACTATAACGGCCATATTGAAGCTCCACTCTTCGACCGTTATAATCCGTGTTGTGCCTACTTCGATTTTCTCTTTCATTCAGATCTAGCTAAAAGTAAAAAGTCTAGGGATTTGTGAGTTCACTAAGAGATTTGCTGCAAAAATGGCAACTTCATTTGGAGATAATAAGATGGCTAAAACTTTTGAAACAGTTTCCTTGTCTGATCAGACAGTAAGTAGAAAAATTAATGATATGGGTGATGTGTTTTAGGTTCTCTCAAGTATTTTAGGAAAAATTTGAATTTTTCTCTCTAGCTCTAGATAAGAGAACAGATATAGCTGACGTCAGTCAGCTCCTTATCTTTGTCAGAACAATAAACGAAGAATTTGAAATTCATGAAGAACTGTTGGAATTGAAATCATTAGAAACCAGCAAAAAAGTTATTGACATATTCAACGCACTGGATGATGTCGTTTCTAAACATGGAGGTTTTGCGAAGTGTTCTGTTATTGCAGCAGAAGGAGCTAAAGTAATGATTGGTCATAAAACTGGATTAGAAGGAGAAGCAATAAAGCCCATAGACACAGAGCATTTATTGGATTCCTGGACAATTTGGAAGCTGGGTATGATGACATTTCATTGTACTGTGAAATGCGCTGGCTGAGTGCTGGAAAATGCCACAACAATTTTTTAGGTTGAGGAATGAAATTGTTGCTTTTCTCAGAAATGAGAATATTGGGCATGAGTATGAAGAAAAATCCAGAAATCCAGTTTTTAAATAATCTTGCTTTTCTCACAGATTTAACACCCCATCTAAATGCTTTAAACCTCAAACTGCAAGTCAGAAAGCAAAACATCTCCCACCTTTATGGACATATTGAGGGCTTCCGCATAAACTTGACGTAATGCAAATTGCGCTGACGGCAAATATTACGGCAGATTTCCTATCTTGTCAGCAGTTGGAAGGAGAAAAAGTAACACAAATTTTAGTATGTTTCATGAAATAATAACAGATATCAAGAAAGAATTCCAGGACAGATTCCAGGATTTTGACTTCCTAAAACCAAAACTTAGAATGTTCAACAATCCAATGGTATTGAAGGAGAGTGAGGTGCCCCGAGACCTTCAAATGGAAATTTGTGATCTTCAAGCTGACTCATTCTACCAGAGTAAAAATTGTGATGTCCCTGAAAATTTCTGGAAACTGATTTCTAAAGAACGTTTTCCTAAACTGTTTAAATTTTCTCTGCAAATGTTATATATACATTCATATGTACATATAACATATGTAGATATAACATATCATAATGTTGTATCGCTGTTTGAAAGTACATTTTCTGCTTTCAAACAATTTAAATCAAAAATGAGAAATCGAATTGAAATTTCTTCACTGGAATCGATCTTGAGACTTTGCCTTACTGAACTTACAGTGGACATTGATAAACTTCTATCAGGAAAGTAGTGCCAATCATCACATTGATTTCTCAACTCTAAAATGGAGTTGTATATTAAACTTCTTTTATTATAAACTTTAATAAAAGTTTTGGAATGAAATATGTAATTCGTTTTCTTTCTGGAATGTCTCTGGCTCTCACATTTCTATCCTAAAGTTTGATTGGCCGTCGGGGAACTGAAGGTTGGACCACACTGCTTTAAAGTATTCGAAGAACTTATTTCATGTGTATCTGCACTTTGAAAAAAATCGTACAAGCATCGAGTTAACTTTTACTATGTTTCAGAATGACTAAAATCATTGTATTTTAACATATGTTTTATTTTGTAAGGATTTGAGACTGTTTTTTTTTAATGATTTCTTTTAACAAAAATTATGTTATTTTTATGAGTTTTTATTTAACTTCAATAATCGTATGTATGTTTTTGCAGCTCGAAACTTGTACTCGAATTTTAACTCACTTTTAAATATCCGATCGAGATTGAATTTTACATACTGACGTAAATTCAATGACAATCTAATATTATGATTTTCGGTTGTTACTATTTATACTTATTTTACAGGATTACACAAAAAAATTCGGATACATTACCGCCAAGAAGTTTAAGAACAAATTTTAGATTAGATAACACAAGACTGCGATGGTTGTGTTTTTTAACTTTTATGTATTTTTTAGCACTGAATACGAAAATTACCTTAATTTTTAATCACCATGTCAGAATTTTTTGCAAATCATAAATTGTCAAAGTTAAAAAATAACAAAATCGGATACTATAAAATAGAGTACATGACTGTATTTTTTAACTTTTGATAATTGATTTTTATGCACTTTTTAGCACTGGATCTGAAAATGACCTTCATTTTTAACCATCAAATTAGAAATTTTTTGCAAATCGTAAATGTCAAAGTTAAAATATAGCGAAAATCTGGTTCTATAAAACAGATGCAAAACTTTTTTAATTTAATTTAATTTAATTTAATTTAATTCAATAATTTATTCAATATTTTGGCTTATACTGAGATTCTTACAGGTAAACAGCAGAGGGGTCCGATGGGTGGGGGAGGCGATTCATTTTAACTTTGAATATTTTAACTTTGAAATTTAGGATTTGCGAAAAATCCTGACGTGTTGGTTAAAACTGAAGGTCATTTACGGATTCAGTGGTAAAAAATACATAAAAATCAATTATCAAAAGTTAAAAAACAACATTGACATCCATTTTATAGTATCAAATTTTCGCTATTTTTATTTTTTAACTTTAAAATTTACGATTTGCAAAAAATCTTTATGGCAAAAAATGAAGATCAATTTCGGATTCAGCGATACAGAATACATAAGAATCAATTATCAAAAGCTAAAACTGTTAATTTTCATCATTTTATTTAACAAAAATTCTGGGTTTTTTTCTTCTCATATGTTTATTACAAATTGTATATTTTGCATTAATATGTCAGAATGATTAAAGATTTCAAATTTAAATTGCAATGTTAATTTTACTCTCAACCATTTTTTTAATATTTCTGAAGAAATTATATTTCTACTAAATTTGTGAATGATCTCTAATTTGCAGCAAAAAATATGTTTTAACTTTAAACAGTTATTACTCGGTCAATTTTAATTGTAGAATAACGGGACTTTTTTTAGTCTTACTTGTCAGTGTAACAGGGAAATTTTACTAAATATAACTTATAGGGCCAGGGGACCGTATAAAAATTTAAATTTCGTAAATTTGAGAAATGTTTTTATTGATCCAAATTGCTTTTAAAATATTTCTTTACATCATTAAAAACATTTTTGTAATTGGAACTTGGTCTATGGTTAACGGTTTAAGAATTAGGCATTGGACACCGTTCAGAGTGGGCACCCTGTATAATGTATATTATAGCCATATTTCTAATCGTTTTAACCATTGTAGAATATGTACAATTTGAGAATAGGGATGTTTAATAACTGGTTAGGCAAATGTTAAAAATCCAATGAATGAACAGTTCTTCATTCACTGGAAGGAATACATTAGGCTACTTTTCCTAGTGAATGAACTGTTTTGGGCTTTATGTTTTTGTGGCTTTTTCTGGTTCAAAATATGCACCTATATTTTGAATTAAGTGATTTTTCAACAATGGTAACAAATGAAAAGTTAACAGGTATAAAAAAGTAACAAAAGGACATATACACGCACATTTTTAAAGGTAATAATTATTTATGCCTTTCAAATCTTACTTTTTCTATGTTTTTAGATGATTGATAGAAATATTATCACTGATGACCAAGAAGATTCCTCAAAAACGAAATATGGGAGGTTCAAGTACTCTACAGAGGACTTTGAAAATGCTGTACAAGCTATGACGCTCAGGTCAGCTCAGTTTGAAAAAGGCATCTCTTCATTTTAATATTACAAAAGCAACGTTGTCTATGAAACTGCGAGGGAAAACAATTGAAAGTAAGCGTATGGGACATTGCCTGTGTTGTCCTTTGAAGAAGAAAAACTCCTTGAACATTGGATAGTTGGAAAGGGAAAAGTGGATTTGCAATGCATAAGAATGAAGTAAGAGGTGATGTTTACAATGTCAGGAAAAAAAGAAACAGTAAGGAAAAATCCATTTATAAACAAAAATCCAGCGGAGAAATAGATGACTCTTTTTTAAAATAGCATCCAAGGTTGGAAATATGATGCCATGACTATGTATAGACCACAGGTCCACATGTGGTGGAATTGGAAGTGGCCTGCAGTAAAGTATAATATCTGGTATTTTAAGGATCATATGGTAAAAACTCCCGATGGATAATAAAAACACCAGAATTTATTTCTGCAACATGCTCCCGTTTATTTGGAGTTATTACTGAAATAGAGAAGTACAGGGCCTATTGATTTTAGGAATTAGAATTAGTTTTTTTTCTTTTTCTTTAAATCTGTAATTTATGATTAATTTCAAAACTTAAAAGTGACAATTTTTCAAGCTACTTAATTATCGTTCTAGGTCTAAAAAAATCGCAATTCAGTAAAAACATGTTATAAGTTATTTGTACAAGTTGTAAAATAAATAAAGAAAATTGAAATTTAAATATTTTTAAATTGCTGCCTGTTCATTCACTGGTAACAACTGTTCATTTACTTGGTTTTTGTATCGATTTCTTTTAAGACACCTCTAGTATCCCAAACAAGTAAAATATAAAAGTCCTTTTGTTATTTTTTAATCATTTGTAAACAAACAAACATATTTGCACTGTCAAACACCAATAGGTACTGTTTATTAAAATATAATGAATAATTTTCTTTTTAAATGTGCTTAAATGTTCATTTACTGGTCGGACTACCCTACTTCAGATTGTAATTATTACTCTAAACCTAAATAAATTATTTAAAGCGGTTTTATATTTTTAATACAAAGTTGTATTAAGCTAATATAAAATTTTGAAAATTTCAAAAGTATGATCACCATAATTTTTTTTTTTCTTTTTTGAACAGTAAAAGGAAATTTTAGGTTCAGTTTATACAGACTATCGCTCAAAGAGATAAAATAAAAAATATCTTAAAAAATTATAATTTTGTAGCTCTATAAAGAAAAAAAGTCAGATTTTAAAAAATATTTTTCTGCAATTTATTAAACCAAAAATTTCTAAAAATTTCATTAAACAAAAATACAATATCTCTATTATTTTCGGGCGCAAATAAATAAATAAATTGCCAGCTCGGTATAAGCTTTAGATACTGTAAAAGCACTTATTTTCGCGAGGCTTTAATTTTCGCGATTTTTGCGAGCCCGTCGTAATCGCGAAAATTTAACCCTCGCCAAATATTTTTTCTTTCCGCCTCAAACAATAATAAAAAATCAGAAATTTTTCACTTATCCAAAATTTAATGATTACAGTTACTTAAATAAGAAATAAGTACAAAAATTTCTTGAATACTTAAAACTATTTCTTTAATACTATACAACTATTTCTTGAATAAAAACAATAATACAATTAATAGAACGAACTTTTCGGACAAAAGGAAGTTACTTAAAATGCCTTATGCAAAAGGTGTTATATTTAGATAGTTTCGGGATTTTTCAACTTTCGTTTCTGTTCATGTAAAATTCGCGAAATGTTCAGCTCGCGAAATCACCGATATCTTCATTTTCGCGAAAATTACGACTCGCGAAAATAAGTGCTTTTAGAATCAGGTAACAGCTTTACAGTGGCGCCAACTTTTGAAAAATATTGGGTGGGCTTAACCCTTTTAAGGGTAAAATGACATGGGCATTTTGTTTTCTTTGAAGATAAGGAGGGGGATAGGAAAGTTACGATAGTGAAGCTATAATTTTTTTTAAATAGAACATAAATTTGGGATTTTATTAAAATATATTTTCATATGAGGTCTCCATTTTATGGACTCTAATGTTTACAATTATACTATGAATGGTTATAAACTAAAACTCAACGGACTAAAAAATGAAGCATGTCAAAAATCAGTTTAAAAGTCTTTGATAGCATGTTCTGAAAAATCGTTTAATCTTAAATTTAAAAAAAAAATGGAAAACTCTATTTGATTTCTTGATTTCTGAACACCTGCGATTTTCGTGCATTTGGATGAAAAATGAATTCGCAAATGTGTCAGAAAATAACCAATCTCTATTTGAAAACAGCCTAGCATTACTTATTTTGTATGCATTTATTTGCTAATTTATACTATAACATAAAAAAGATGAATCTGAATGTATTCGCAGAGAATTTCTTCGCGAAGTACATCTATACGTTGTAACCATTCATTACCATCTCTATCATATAGCGACAGTAATATTTTAACTGGATTATTTGGGTTAAGTTAAATGGGTTTTGTTAGGATCCTGTGTGCCTGTTACTGCTATTCTTACTGTGTTTTCAAACAAAATGATTTTCAGTAGGAGAATTATTTTTTCAGCGATTGAAAAATAAACAAGTAACAAAGTAAAATAATGGAAATCGGGTGTGATAAGAGCAAATTATTGGGTGGGCTCGGGCCCCATAGGCCCATATAAGTTGGCGCCACTGCAGCTTTAGATAGAAAGAATATCCAGAAAACAAAATTTTTACATGAAAAAGTAATCGTGACATTTTAAATTGGTTTTTAAAAAGGGCAATACTCAAAGAAACCATTTTATTATTATTTCTTTTATTCACACATAATGTTGCATAGATTATATTGCTATTATATAATTAGAAAAATTTTCTGTTTTCTATTTATTATATAGTCCGGAAAGAATGAGTTCTTGGCTCAATCTGATCCGACCCTGCAGAAAAAAAGAAGCTCCGGTGGGCTGTGTTCAGGAGCGTGCAGACCTTTACCAGATATTACCAGACCTTTTGCAGATATTCTTTCATCACCTGTAAAACACTCTTCCTTGCACGTATACTACTAGAGCAAAGAAAGGAAGATCCCATTGACTATGCTAGCTGACCGAAAAAAGGTCGGTTTAGAAAAACTGGTGCTTGAGGAGTTTGCTTAAAAATAACTTTAGAAAGGAAGAATAAAAAAAAAAAAAAAAAAAAAAAACATAATTTTTGCATGAAAAAGTAATCGTACATCGACAATTGACATTTTAAATCATCGGTTTTTGAAAAGGGAGGATACTCAATTAAACGATCTTATGATTATTTCTTTTATATTTATTCGCACATAATGTTGCATGGATTATTGCTATTATATAATTAATTTGTGATATATATTATATAATAACATAATTTATTAAATAATTTACGCTGCGGCATTATAGCCTTGGTGATAATTCTTTTGTTTAAATGTACTCGAGGATTTTAGTGCACGAAAGTGAAATGTTGTCAGTCGTTTTTCCAATTAACAGATACTGTAACTTTCGTAAGTAGGCGAACCGTTTTCAAATGTGGAAGAAAAAGAGGTAAACATAAACAGCAATATGTTCTACTTTGAAAATGCATAGCTCACAATATTTTTTTAACTCTTTCCAACATAGTTGAAACGTGTCTATGACTTCGGTTTATTTGTCCGTCTGCCCAAGCTCCAACGCTGTTCTCAAATTCAAAGGGGCAACTTTATGACACAAGTTTTAATTCATTTTGTTCGGAAACGCATGAAAGTGGCAGAAATTGTTATTCAGAAAATATGTGATCGAAAGACGTTTTTCATTTTTTGTTAAATGCAAAAGATCTTTTAAAGTACTGTTAAAGTGGGCGTTTAGAACCAAATTTCCGGACAAAAGGAGAAATACCAGTCAGCGAAGAGAGGAAAACTGGTTGTCACGTGACCCAAAATCGCTTATAAATTGATAAATAATTTATTTATCAAAAAATGGTAAACGTCATTCGATCTCAAATCGCTTCCACAGTCAACCCTGCCAATTTTGCTGACAGTAAACGTGTCTGAAAGTTTCGGGCTTGTTGAGCAGTCGACTTGAGAACCGCCTTAACTCTCGTAAATAAACTCCGATCGTACTAAAATTTTTGTATGTTATTAAAGTTTACTATAGCACTATCGCTTTTGAAAATGAAGTATGTAGTATTTATAGTTCATTTATACGGAGGTTAAATATTCCATTACATTATGGTTAATGAAAAAAAAACCCGTTTCAAATTCATTTTAATGATGTGAGACCATTTCAAACATACTGAAATTGATATGCATTTATGAAACACACTAAAATATGTTTTCTGTACAATATGGTACAATTCTGTACAATATATTATTATTCATTTACAGGGCCACACAACAGAATTCCGTTACATAACAGTCTACGGGGAATAGCTGTTTGCAGCGTATTTTAGTTCAGTTGCACTATTTCAAATATAATGAAATTGATATACATTACTGTACATTACTGAGGTTTACTACAAGATACTTGTTGTATAACATTATGTGTATAGTATTTAATGTATTATAGTATTTATTCGACATACAAAAGATTCGGATACAGTGGTGTATGGGAAGTACTGTCTATTAGCGATAATTGCTGGAAGTACATTTTCATTTATGGTACGCGTGTTTAAGTTTAACTAAATTTTTGCTTACTATTTGGTGTGTATAAATGCTATAGATTATACACAAGGCTACACGAAAGAATTCGTAAGCACTGCGGAGTATCACGTGAATGGTTTAAAGGCGACTTTTAATTGAGTTATGCACTTTCAAGTTCAACTATTTTAGTATTCAAAGATATAATATAAATAAAATGTATCTCTCTATTCTAAAAAAAGAGTAACTACCGCTGTCAATAAATTTTTTGTGACCGGAAGTCTTTCTTCGCTAATATCAAGAAAAGAAAACTACTGCATACGAAAATATGAAAATGGGTATTGTTATAGAGAAATGTTTGATAAACGCGTTGAAGCAGACAGTTTTTAAATCGAAGAATTATTTTAATAGATATTTAATGTTAAAGTTGGACAAAATCGTTCCATTAAAAAAGTTTTACAGGAGCAAAAACTATGCATAGGAATTTAATAATTTTTTCAATAGAAACTTACGGTGTGCAGACTGCATTTATTTTTTTAATTTGCCTAATTTTTTAAGGGTTTATTTCAATTTTAAATTCAAATTTTCATCATTTCCAGAGATATTTTTTATATATTTTAGAAAAGGTTATTATCTTAAATTGTTGCCAATTGTTAAAACAGCGAGAAGATATAAACTGATTTCCTTTAAATTAAAAATTTTTTCACACTTGGCTATTATAAACAGAAAAAACCTTTTAAATTAGAATTAAATGATTACGTGTTAAAAGCAGGAAAATATTGAGCATTACGTCATAAAAATTGTTTTTACACAAGCATATTAAAAATGAAACTATAAAATAATGAATTATTTAATCTGTGTTAAAATCAGTAAATGGGGGAAATGAGTCCCTATTTCAAATGTCCAAATAATAATATTTCCAAACAGTTTAAATTAAAAAATATATTTATATGGGGGATTTATTTCAAATTTCGACTTTCAAAAACTTTCAAATTAGAATTAAATGATTACGCATTAAAAGCAGGAAAATATTGAAAATTACGTTATAAAAACTATATTTACACGTGAATATTAAAAGAGAAAGAAAATTATAACCCCTTGAGGGGCGCCGTTTGCAGTCTACAAACGGCTAATTTTAACGCCTAAATTGCCAAATGGCACCAGTAATTTTTTTAGTTACAATTTCGATCTCATAATATACGTGAAAAAGAACTTTTGATTATTTTCAAATACATTTGTTCGTTAATTGTGGTGTGAATTAATTATTTGAATATTTTTGAAGCAGAAATGCCTTGCCCCTGAAAGGGTTAAAATAATAAATTCATTAATATGCGTTAAAAGTCGTAATTGGAGGAAATTACGCCAAATTTAAAATAATAATATTGCCAAACAGTTTAAATTAAAAAATATATTTACATGAGAGATTTATTTCAAATTTCGAGATGATCTTTTTAACTATTGTTGACAATTTTAAGAAGCGCAAATAATAAATCTTTCTAACAATAAAACTATTTCCAGGTAAATATTACAAAGAGAAAGAAAACTTGGGTAAAAATTATGTCAGATTTAAAACGTTACATTTAAAATCATTTTCGTAAAGCGTTGTTAAAAAATACCGTGAAGCAAAGACTCTGTTGACTTAGTTCATTTTATAGTAGCTAATTTTCAAAAGTTTAACCAATCTTATTTAATCAAGCACGAAAACTGCAATTAACAGCAGCTGACTCGACCTTAAAATCCCTCAGTAAAAGGGAAATGCATACAAACTCGTTTACAGGGAGATCGCTACTTGTTTTTTAATTATAATTAAATCTTCCGTTATCTTTTTAAAGCAGATCAAATTAGCGGATTTTTAGAGTCTGAACGGGGGTGGGCGAGCGTAGCTCGTAGGGGGCAGAGTTCCCTAGTAACATAAATGACATCATATACAGAGTTATGTAAAGAATTGGATACATGGCCGCATTAATGTCTGGAAGTGTGATTTCAGTTGCTTTAACCATGTTTTGTTCTAAATTAAACTTTAGCGTAATATGTGGTTAATATACAGGGCAGTGCAAAAGAATTCAAGTACGTTTCCGCATATTGGTAGAAATTGCTGAAGGTGAATTTTTAACCTATTATAGATTTTCTTACTAAACTAAGTTTTAGCATAGTATGTAGAATACATATAAAATTTATGTTAAATACAGGGCTGCACAAAAGAATTGGACTACTTTTCCAGCATGGTAATTGCTGAAATACCTGCTTGATGCAAGATTTTTATTTCTTGTTAATTTTACTTTGGAAGCATTTTTCAAAAATTTGAATATTTTTCCTTTATAGTTTCGATAAGAGTTCTCAAATTGTCAGGAATTTGAATATGTTACTGAAGTAGCGCAAAATAATATGTAGTCTTTGTTTCATAAAAAATACCTTGTTTGATGAGTTTTTAATTAATATCTCGGCTAATTATCCAAAAATTAAAAATCTGAGCCTCAAGTGCTTCAGGACCTGCCTTGGACTACCGCCACCCAAATTTTCAGACTTGTACATGTGGTAGAATTTCCTAGCCACCGCCGACAAACACACACGCACAAACAGAGATCTTTTCTTTTATTGGCATAGATATAATTGATATCTTTCATATAAAATTGCCTTTTGATGCTGTTAGTAGACAATCTAAATTTTTTTAAATCTTAAACGAAAAGAAAAAAAAAACTATTAGAAATTCTAATTAAAAATAGTTTTCACCTATGATCTGCACGCCGGACCGTGTGTTCTGTAAGGCCCGTGTTTCATCCCCTAGTATAACTTTAAAAAAATTAAATTGTGGGTTACGAGATATTATATATTATGTCAAGTTATATGGAATAAAAATTTGACTTGTGACTATGACGTTGAAGCCCTTGATCTGCAGATTTGCTAGTTTAGATCGATCTGCGCTTTGCAACACCCGGAAACGAACTAATTGTGCGAGATGTTTCTATACTTACAAAATGATTTTGGCTGAAGTATTATTGCTTTTCTATCACTGGTGTTTCGTAGACCTGATTTTTCCGTGGGAAAAAAAAATCCTGTCTACAAATTGCTTTAATGATATAATGTTTCAATAAAGGAAGCTGAATTGCATTATAGAAGTTCAGTTTTTATTTATTTTTTCACAGTCAGCCACTGAAGTTCCCGAGTATTTTTCTTGGATATTACGGGAATGCTTAAAGTGGTTAACAACAGTTTCGAGATCCTACGGAAACAACAGTTATTGACGTACACTCATGTCCAAAATTAAGGTCACAAACATAAAATCTGTGAAAACTGATGAACAATTCACTGTTTTGCGACGAAATTTGGCACAGAGGTGTTAGTATTTGAATCCCAATGAAAAAGGCGTGAGTAAGTTAGATAAAATTGGGACTTACCCGTTCTTCAGGATACTTATCTATTTCGGTGTAAATCCACACTTTGTGCAATCCAATATGTGTTAGTTGTCATATTTTTAATCAACCACTCTTTATAACCTCCTTTGACAAAAGAAATTGTAGACTATTATATCGAATAAATAAGCAGTGGTAACACTTTAAGCTATTTAATTCACATTGTTTAAATTGTAAAAAAGAGAGAGCATTTTTATGCCTCTTCTCTGGAATGACTACATTTTCAGAATGAAAAAATATTTACATTATAAGATAATAAATCAGTAATGATAATTGTAATAGCAATCTCATAATAATAATAATAAATCAGTTTAATGTCTATGAGTCACTCAACAAGTCATTATCTTTATCAAAGTTTTCAAGGTTAATTTCTTTTGAATAGATTTATGGCTGAGTTGAAACGACGCATTATTTATGTAACTGAGGAAATTATCTTTATCACAGCTAATTAGCTTGATTTATGTCCATCAACTCCTCCTTAATTTCTGAAGTTACATTCTCTCACAAATTCTTCTATTAAATTCACACAGTTCCTTCTATGGGTTTGAAAAACAGGTTTGGGAACTGGTTTCGTAAACAGGTCTGCTATCATCAATTTGGTTGGGCAGTACTTTAGGTTGATAGTCCCTTCTTGCTTTAGTTGTTTTATCAGGTGGAACCTAATTTCAAAATGTTTAGTCTTACTTGAGTGCTTTTCTAATTCTATCATCTTGATCGTGGACTGGTTGTCTTCATATAGGTCTATAGGTAAGGTTTGGTTTAGGTTTAATTCTTCCAGTAGATTGACTAGCTACTTTATTTCAATTGCTGCATTTGCTGCTGACACATACTCGGCCTCTGCCGATGATAATGCAATGCAGGATTGTTTCTTGGTCGACCATTGTATGGGATTTCTTCCTAACATGTATAGGTTCCCACTCGTTGATTTTCGTGAATCTACATCTCCTCCCCAATCTGCATCCGCATAAACTTCAAGTATCGGTTTCTTTTCTCCGCTCAGAACTAGACTATAATTTTTTGTAGTCTTTAAATATCTTATCACTCTCTTTACTGCATTCCAGTCTTTCATTCTTGGTGATTCATTTCCAGGGTCGGACTGGGTCAGTGTAAAGGGCGCAGACCTTGGATTTTCAGAGGGCGCAAAAATTTTAACTAACTCTAAGACAATTTTACTCGCTTGTGTTGTATCTTGCTTGACAAGGTTTAACACACTCGGCATAGCACCAAGTAAATGATAATGGCTTAAATTATATTTTTAATTCTAGATAAAAGACTTCGTTATATTCTCCGTGCATGTTTAAAGTTCAATCAATCCTACGCAATACTACGCAATTTTTTAAAACACATCATGTAACATCTAAAAGCTCCAGCAAGTTGAACACAGATTACCTTGTAGTAGATTACTGATATCAAGACTAGAGCTTTCTTAATTTCTTCTATCGATAGCCACCTTGCAGAAAAAAAAAATGATCGCCCCTACCAATTTTCGTGAAAATCACTGTATAAAAAAGACTGCTTTGGAGGCTGTCTACATATTAAAAAATACACGAACATTGATTTTTCAAATGGTAACATCCACTTTTGACACCCCGTTTGAATTCCTTGCTTGCCAGGAAAGATATATAGCTTATATACTTTTCTTAAATCTTAATACGGTTATAAAACAAAATGTATTAGGGATTTATCCTTAAATTTCAGACAGTAAATTGAAGATCTTACAAGAAAAAGTACCAAAAACTCTCAATTAGTCCCCAGTAAAATTTTACAGGAATAGTAAATTTATTAAAAACTTACTTTAGATTAAAAAAAATCCTACAAAATATTTCTGGTAAGTTTCTACGATTTTTTTTTTTTTTTTTTTTATTTGCTCCTTTGATAACGGAATACGGTCCCCTTAAATTATGAAAAGGAAAAAACTCTCTACATCTCGAAAACTAATTAGTCAAATGAGCTGTACGCATAAATTTTTTAAAAAATTGTGGTTTGTCCGCGAGATCCAAAAGTATCATCAACTTTGTATTCCCGAAAGATCATGTTTTCCAATCAAAAACAAAATCCATACAAAAAGTTTTTTGCCTTCTGATACGTCTCTCTTTTTTTTTTTCTGTCAAGTTGCTTTCAAAAAGCACGATTATATGTGCATTCAGGGGCAGCTATAAGGAAAGGGGGCGCAGAGTACTCAAAGAAAATGACTGAAAATTTGCAAAATACTGGTTAAAATCTAAAAGATATGAAGCGATGAAAAAAATTTCGTCCAGGTCGCAGTGGCTACTAAAGCACTCGTTGGGTGCGTATTTTCTCTTTCAATCGCATGCAAAGATGTCCGTTTTGGTTTCCGTCCTGAAATTGCTACGATATATCTTTTATTTGTCATAATAAAAAACACCTCTCTTGTGCTGTCTATTAATTGATCATCATCCCTAAGCGAATTCTCGAAATTTAGTACACTAATCAGAATGTATATGTGCAACAAGTGAAAATATATTGAAGCGGCTTAGGACCTTAGGGGCGCGACGTTTTCCTTGGGCGAGGGCGCACCGGCCCTCGGGCCGATGGGCCGGCTGGCCAGTCCGAGCCTGTTCATTTCTTCTGCTAAGAATGTTTACTGCTGCACAGATGTCAGGTCTGCTTATAGTTGCTAGATATAGAAGTGCTCCTATGGCTTGTCTGTAATATGTGTTGTTTGGTAAAATGTTATCCTCATCATTAAAGTGTGTGTAATTTGTTTCCATGGGTGTGCTACACGGTTTTGCGTCTTGCAAATTAAATTTATTGATTAATTCTTCTATTTTCTGAGTTTGATTTATCATGTAGCTTTTATTTACTTTTTTAATGTTCATAGATAGGTAGTTACTGATGTCACCTAAATCTTTTAGCTCGTATTCTTTATTTAAGCTCGCGATTACTTCCTCTATTATTTCGTCTTTTCCAGCAATTAAAATGTCGTCTACGTATGTTATTATGTATGTTGTGTTATCGACCCTTTTTCGCGTAAAAAGGCATGAGTCAAATTTGCTCTGACTGAAATTCATCTTTTTTAGTGTTTCTGTGATTTTATTATGCCACGCTCTCGCGGCTTGTTTAAGTCCGTATATGGCTTTGTTTAGCCTACATACTTTATTTTCCTCATTTGATTTAGCGAAACCTTCTGGTTGTGACATATATATCTCCTCCTCAAGCTCTCCATGTAAGAACGCGGTGTTAATATCAATATGTTTTACATTTAAATTTTGATGCAATGCTGTTATTAATAATGCTCTTATTGTTGTATATGACACGACTGGTGCATAAGTTTCATCATAATCCTCCCCGAATTTTTGTGAATATCCTTTTGCAACTAAACGTGCTTTATATTTTTGGATTTTTCCTGTGTTGTCGCGTTTTAGTTTGTAGGTCCATTTGCAACCTATTATTCTCCTATTTGGTGGAGGTTCTACAATTGACCACGTTTTGTTTTTCTTTAGGGAGTTCATTTCGCTTTTCCTTGCATCTATCCAATTTTGTTTATCCTTAAAATTTTCCATGTTTTCGATTTCCTCATAATTTTTTGGTTCAGTAGCGTTTTCGTTCTTAATCATGTATATTAACCTATCAGGAGGTACACCTTTATTAATTCTTTCTGATCATCTAAGTTCTGCTACTGGTTGATTGGACGTGGATGGTGTCTCATTGCTATTTGAAATTTCTATTTCTACAAAGTTTTCGTTAACCCGATTTTCATCTTGTTTTGGTTTGTTTTCTACTTTCTCGTTTCTATATTTAAATTTGTTTTCGAGAAATTTAACGATTCTCGCGATCTTTATTTCATTTCCTCCTACATATATTCTATATCCTTTGGATTCATTATCATATCCGACGAAAATTCCCTCTATAGCTTTATCGTCTAATTTTTGTCTTCTGGCTTTACTGATATATGCGAAGGCTTTGCAGCCAAATACCCTAACGTAACTTAAGTTTGGCTGTCTGTTTGTCCATAACTCATATGGTGTCTTTTCATTTGCTTTTGTCGGTAGTCTGTTTTGCAAATGATTTGCTGTGCAAATTGCTTCCCCCCAGAACTTTAATGGTAAATTTGATTCACTTAACATCGTCCTTGCCATTTCAACTAACGATCTATTTTTCCTCTCTGCCACACCGCTCTGGCTTGCGCAATATGGAACTGTGTGTTGATGTTTTATACCATTAGCCCTGAGGTAATTTTCTATTTCATCTGATGTGAATTCCCCTCCGTTATCTGTTCTAATTGCTTTCGGTTTTTCTCCAAATTTGTTGCTAATTAACGCGATGAATTCTTTAAGTTTTTCGTAAACTTCACTTTTTCTAGACAATAGGTATATGATCGTAAATCGTGAGTAGTCATCAATAAAAGTCAAAAAGTATGATTTCCCCCCTATTGTCGGTGTTTGAAAAGATCCGCACACGTCGGAGTGAATGAGCTGGAGTCTTTTAGTTGCTCTATACTCTGCAATTTTTGGATAGGGTTCATCAGTTAATTTTGCCTTAATGCACGGTTCGAAATCTATGTTATGCTTACAGTTGTTTATTTGGATTCCTGTAGCTAATTCCTTTTGCGTAATTTCTTTAATTGATGTTAGATTTCTATGTCCTAACCTACGATGCCATAATTCTAGGCAATTTTTGTTGTTGCAGCTTTGTGCTAGGTTTGCATAGTTTTGGAATGCCAACTGAACTTCGTATAGGTTATTTACTTTTCGCGCTTCTAAACATATTTCTCCGTTAAGTTTGAACATACATTTGTCATTTCTGAATATAATTTCACATCCATTTTGCGTCGCTTTGCTAACCCATAATAAATTTATTTCGATTTCAGGTACTAGTAATACATTTTTAAGTGTTATTTCATGAACTTTGTTGTCTGATGTTCGCGTGTTTATATTTACGTCACCTGACCCGTAACTGATAAGTTTTTTCCCGTTTGCGATGGTTACATTTGTTTTTTCGCGTGATCTTATTTCTGTAAACATTGATTCTGAACACACAATATGGCTTGAGCTGCCACTGTCTACTATAAATGTTTTGTTTTCTATTCCTTGTGTTATAAAGGCGTAATTTTTATTTTCGCTCGCCTTCCATGTATTGTTTTCATTTTCAGAGTGACTGTACCTACGGTTTGATTCTGGTGTTTGTTCACTTCTAAAATTGTTTTCACTCTTTTGAAAAACTAGTGATGTAGAGTAATGTTTTTTGTTTGGTCTAATGTGTTGATTTTGTGGTGTATTTTGTGTTTTGGCTTTATTATGCCAACATTCCTGGGTATAATGGTTTCTCATCCGACAATTGGAGCAGTATTTATTACTTGTTTTGTTGTTGTAATTTTTCTGTGCTTTAAATGCTCTGGCAGGATTTTCTGTTCTCTCATTATTATCATATCGTCGGTTATATTCGTCAATAAGTTTAGACTTAATAAATGATGGTGTGAGTTGATTTTCTTCTCTCGATTCAAGGGCAGTAATAAGAGTATCATAAGATTGGGGTAGGGAGCATAATAACAGTGCAGAAATGTGGTTATCATTTATAACTTCTCCTATGGCCGCTAATTTATCTACTAATTCCATTATTTTTGTAATATGATTAACAACGTTGCCACCTTCCGCTAATTTAATCCCGTAAAGTTTTCTTAAGAGATAAAGTTTGCTAGACAAATTATGTCGCTCATGGATTTCACGCAAAGCTTGCCAAGTTTGTCTGGCTGTCTGTAAATTTTTAACATGAGTAATCTGACTATCATCAATTGTTAGATTAATTAGAGCACGGGCTTTCTTATCACTTTTGGACCAAGCGTCCGTAATTGGATTAGGCGGTTCTTCCGTAATTACATGAAATAAGTCTTCTTTAGTTAACATCATTTCGGCCTTGAATTTCCAAATCGAGTAGTTCGTAGCTGTAAGTTTTTCAATTGCTAAATTATCTTTAGAAGCTGCCATTTTCTTAACTTTTGATTACTTACGTGTTACCGTAAAAAGTTCTTCCAACTTTTCTTTTTGAAAGTTTAAAAGTTTATTTATCAAATATCTGATATTTCAGATTTCAGTGGAGGCTATTTAATTTATTTATTTTTATTCAGTGATCAGTAATCATAATCTTGTTAGTATTTGAATCCCAATGAAAAAGGCGTGAGTAAGTTAGATAAAATTGGGACTTACCCGTTCTTCAGGATACTTATCTATTTCGGTGTAAATCCACACTTTGTGTAATCCAATATGTGTTAGTTGTCATATTTTTAATCAACCACTCTTTATAACCTCCTTTGACAAAAGAAATTATAGACTATTATATCGAATAAATAAGCAGTGGTAACACTTTAAGCTATTTAATTCACATTGTTTAAATTGTAAAAAAGAGAGAGCATTTTTATGCCTCTTCTCTGGAATGACTACATTTTCAGAATGAAAAAATATTTACATTATAAGATAATAAATCAGTAATGATAATTGTAATAGCAATATCATAATAATAATAATAAATCAGTTTAATGTCTATGAGTCACTCAACAAGTCATTATCTTTATCAAAGTTTTCAAGGTTAATTTCTTTTGAATAGATTTATGGCTGAGTTGAAACGACGCATTATTTATGTAACTGAGAAAATTATCTTTATCACAGCTAATTAGCTTGATTTATGTCCATCAAGAGGTATATTACAATAGGAGAAAGAATATAGCAACATAACAATATGAAAAAGATTTTAACTGTGAATTAAGATACAGGGTATATGAAAAAGTGTGAAATCATGAATCAGAGATAAAGCATTTATCACTGGAAAAGTCTGTCTAATATGGAGTGTGACCACCGAGCACGACTATACATGTTACGAAATGGCTCCTGCCTGCGTGGGGAGAAATCTAAAAATAGCTGAGATCACGTGGCTCAGTACATGTAGAAAGAGCGCGCGAAAACTGACTGATACTAGAATTCTTTTTATAAGTAAAAAACTCGAATTGTGTTTGGTCGGGGAAAAAATGTTTTCTCGGAATTGTAAATATTTATATTAACAAGTGTGATTTAATGTAGTGAAGAGAGGCTTGAATTTATGTAACTAGAAGATTAGAATATCTTAATTACTTGGCTGAGATGCATATTTATATGGCATTCTCGGAATTTATTATCTTATTTAACTGTTAAATATTAATTGTTCTAAATGTCGTAGTGCTGTGCTGTCAAAAATAAAAGATAAAAAGACTTTCAACATTTATTATTTTTCAAGAATTGGATTCAACGAAATATGTTTTTTCTCGAAATAATTTATTTACTACGAATTATATTTCTCGATAGATTTGAATATGAATACGTTTTATGGTGCCGAATACCCAAATAAGTTAGAAATTTGTCAGTATTAAATTAGTGAGTGCTTCATAGAATTTCATAGTCTTCGAATTTGGATTGCAAAATTGGATTACTCGTCCACGGCTCATCCGTCTTCTCGTAGCGGATATAAAAAAAAAGGTACTGTATCTATTTTTTTCTATGCATGAAAATAATTGAAAATAATGGATCTCGACAAATTAAAAGGTAAACGGAAAGTCATGAAGACTTCCTTAACTAAATTTATCACTAAAATGGATAATTTCTTAGAAAGTCTAGACTTTGAAGAAAAAAGTAATTTTGAACAGTTGGCTGAATATTTAAGTAATATAATACAAAAACAATCTGAATTAAAATTAGTAAACATTCAGATTCAGGAGCTAATAGATGATGGAACAGTTTTCGAAAATGATGTACAAACGAGCATCGATTACGACGAAGTTATTAATGAAACCAAATTTAAAATTAAATTGAATTTGAAGAAATTTAAAATTGGTTCTGATCAACCTGATACTAGTTCTGTATTTAATGCAAGTACGATTCCTTATGTTAGTGGTAGACCGGCAACAATAAATTTGCCAAAAATAACTATACCAGTCTTTAAGGGGGATCCAAATACCTTTTTAGAATTCATGAATAGTTTTAAAAGTACAATCGATTTGAACGAGAATTTAACCAAAATTGACAAATTCAATTACTTAAAATCATTTTTGTCAGGTGAAGCGCTTAGATCAATTTCCGGTTTGACCCTAAATGAAACTAATTATCAGCAGTCTTTAGACTTACTGCAGAATCGATACGGTAAACCAGAAATTTTGATAAGCGGGTTTATAAATAAGTTGTTAGAACTAGAACCTGTAAAATCAACCGCGAACATAAAATTGTTACGGGATTTATATGACGAATGCGAGATGAGTATTCGTAATTAAAAAGCTATCGGGGTGGCGTCAGATAATTTTGGGTATTTATTGATACCAATAATCTTAAAACAAATACCTCATAATTTAGTTATAGAATTTCAGAGGAAAAAGAATGCCGAAAAAGCTGGTGACGTGAATGAATTGATGAATTTCATAAAGTTTGAAATAGAGTCGCGAGAGGCAGCTAATGCAGTGTCAGGGGTTTCCTTAAAAAATCAAGAAGTAACACGATGGGAAAAAAGGGCTCCTAGGCTAAAACCTAATGTTCTCACTTCAGTCGCGCTTAACACTATTGTAAAAAATGTTTGCATTTTTTGTAACTCTAGCCATTTAAGCTTAAAATGTAACGAAAATGTAACGAAATGTACCGATGAACAGAAAAGGTATAAGTTGAAAAAAGATGGGAGATGTTATCGATGCTTCTTGAAATCGCACTTAATATCTTTGTGTAAGATAAAAAATACCTCCTTGTGAATTGTGTAAAAGTTATCAGCATAATTATTTATTTTGCTCCACTAAAAAATCGGCAAAAACGCGCCCCGATGATGGCTCAGTGAAAGCCGAAGCGTCTAAAAATGACAAAAGTGAAGCCGCGTTTTCATATGTAATAAAAACACATAATTCACCCGAAAAGTATACAACATTGTTGCAAACTGCTTGTGTACAAGTGCAGGGAACAGGAAATAAATTAAACACGAGAATTTTATATGATTCTGCATCCTCTAGAACATTTATTACAAAAAGTTTAGCCTCAGCGTTAAAATTAAAATCTGTTGCTAAGGAAACACTTTTGGTTTATACTTTTGCGAATCGCAACGCCATAGAAAATGAGTTTAATGTGGTAAGTTTAACTATTATTAGTTGTCATCATCCTTATGAAAAAATAACTGTAAAAGCGCTAGTTTCTGAAATTATTAGCGGTACTAAGATAATGACTTCTGTTGATTATCAGTTAATAGATAAACTACGTTTAGATAAACATGAATTGGCTGACACATTTATTCATTCGAAACCTGTTCAGATATTGCTAGGGGCAGATTATTTATTCGAAACTATAATAGGATCTGTTGAAAAAATTAATCATCAATTATTTATGCAGCCAACAATATTTGGTAAAACCTTGTTCGGTCGAGCTAATAGTAATAATTCACACACAATTTCCTGTTTAAATATGATTTGCTTCCCTCCAGAAAATGATCTTAGGAATTTATGACGCATCGAGTCGTTTTTAATTGATTCCAATGATCAAAAGTACGAAGAGACTTATGAGGTCATTAATCAATTCCAGAAAGAAATCATTTTTAAAAATGATAGATATATGACCCCCTTGTTATGGTGTAATGAATTAGATAAACAAAATTTGTTTAATAATTACGACGTTTCGAAAAAGCATTTCGCTGGTTTGGAGAAAAGATTAAAGAGTGATAAATCTTTGTTTTTAGAAATATAATGAAATTATGAAAGAGCAATTAAGTGAGGGAATTATTGAGAAATGTAGTGATAATTGCTCTATCGATTATGTAATGCCCCATTCAGAAGTTTCAAAGCCAAGTTCTTCTACCATAAAAATCAGGATAGTTTTTGACTCGAGCAGCCGAAAAATTGGGGAAAAAAGTCTAAATCAATGTCCTTTTGCGGGGGAAAATTTAAATCCTAATCTCATAGATGTGCTGTTGAATTTTAGGCAGTTTAAAATTGCTTTCACGGGGGATATTGCTAGGGCCTTCTTACAAATACAGGTATCAGAAAATGTTAAAAATTATTTATGTTTTTTGTATTTCGATGACTGCGACATAGATCAACGCAGCGTTTTATACCATTTTAACCGTCACTGTTTCGGTGTGACCAGCTTCCCTTATGTTTTAGCCTCTACAATTAAAAAACATATTGGTAATTATAAGGAAATAGAATCCGTCGCTTATGAAATGATTAATAAATATTTATATGTGGATGACTTAATTTATGGAGCATCCACGGTTGCAGAATCCATGAAACTAACATCTACTGCAGTTTCTATATTTAAAGATGCTAATATGCAATTACGAAAGTTCGTTACTAACTCACCAGAATTAAAGGAATCGTGGAATGGTAACCCGGTTATAGAAATTAATGAAAATTGTACAGTCTAAAGTATTGGGGCTAAACTGGAATATTGAAGAGGATTTTCTGGCCATAGATTTGGCATCTTTAGTGTCAATTGGTGACAGCTTGGAATTCACCAAAAGGCATGTTCTCCAAACTGCTGCCAAAATATTTGATCCTATTGGATTTATGTCACCATTTTTGATTAGAATTAAGATCTTTTTACAAGAATTATGGCAGAGTGGGTTAGATTGGGACGATGAAATTAACGAAGAATTTAAAATTAAATACAGAACATGGTATCAGGAAATAGAATTGCTAGAACAATTAAAAAAAGTCCTTCCGGCCAGTGCCGGGAGGAAGAGGTAGCTTTCATATTCCTTATTTTTAAAAAGCTAGCTTATATTATTCAAACACGCGAAGCTCAATTTAGTGGAAACCGATTATAGAAGATGCAATACTAATTTTTATCAATACTAAATCATTACGAATGAGAATTTCGTCAAGGGAAAATACATAAGAAAAATATCTTTTTAATTTTCCAATTTTTTGATACCTCATTTTAAATTTTTAAAATTTTTATAAATGGCCACTGCTGGGAAACATATAACAATAGTATATTCCGCACTATTTTGGTTAGGTCAAAGTACAGTTGCGTAATTTGTTATTTCTGTTTGTACAAAATTTTTTATAAAATATAATTATGAGTGTAAAATTATAATAATTATATTTCCGAGTAAAATAGGAGTGTAAGTTTATACAAAAATTATTAAGTTGATTTTAAATATTAAATATATATTTAAAAAAAATTGTTTTATTGTAAAATTAATGTATAATGTTGAATATAGTTCGGATCTCAGATAACAACAATAGCCAGACGCCATGGTGTCTTTTATGACAAGCCAGTGGAAAGTGGTGTATAATTAGAAATCGTAAAATAATAAAAATGTTGGAATAAATTTATGGCCTTAATAAAAGTGTTGGAATAAATTTATGGTTTTTAGACCACCCAAACTTTAAGGCATATAATAATATTAAAGTATATGTAAGGGGCTATTGCAGACTGTTAGCTAATTGGTCTATCTAAGGATAATAAAAAATCTTCTCACATCCAATAAGGGAGGACTATACAAATAGTTCCACCCACTTCCAAGAGATGGTGTGAAGGAGGAAAAAGTTTGGAAAAAGAGTCTAAGAAAAGATGCCGAAGACGCAAGAGCGATCCTGAAAGCCCATGTAATGCAACATTCGAGCCCTAGTAATGCCCAGGCGAGATGGACATATCGGAGAGAGCCTAAGCAAGCCTAATTGACCTGATGATGTCTTCCTGGTGATAAAATAAAATGGATTGGTCTACAGCGGTCCGGAGCTGTTCTCCCCGTCATCCCGATTTCGCCGCTCTGATGAAGAGATGAATCTGGATGATGTTTGGATATGATCCTTAGCATCGCGACAGTTATAAATCTGATGAATGAAGGCCACCATCCCGTATATAATACAAGGTATTACATTAATCTTTTTCTTTACCACTTTAATTATATTGGAAATTATAAATATCCTTTTATGATATTTTATGGTAAATGGCTGTCTGAGATCCAACAAAACAAAAATTAAATATATATAAGGTGTTTAAGAATATAAGAAAATTATTGCTTTTAATAAAAAATATATATATATAATAATAAAACTAATGAAATCATTTTGTTAATGATTAAATCTACATATATCAATGATCAGCAAACAAAAGTTTTGCTTACTTTTTTTTTTTGAACCATTTAATGTGTATATGTATATAATTGTGCTTAATGTAAATAAAAAAAATATTTAATCAAGAGTTAAAAATCTCTGTAATTATTTAATTGATAAATGTTTAAGGTGTGTCATTTTATTTTACAGCTTAAATTGAGTTTAATTCATAAGTGGAAGAGTTCACATAAATAAATCACAACGCAACCTTTTAATTTTTATTTGTAATTAATTAATTTGATAATTACAATTTTACGCGAATTATAATTTAATTGTAAGATATTTATTCGCATAGCTCTTCTACTAGAATTTTATTATTTACGATCACTTATTTCATTTAAAATTTTAAGGTATATATAACTTGTATACCAATTTACTATGAGGTTGCTTGGATGATTGGGATTAATGGACAATTTTGGGTAGAAATTAAATATGAGATAACAAGTGTAATTATCTGTCCAGCAGCCGCCATTTTGAAACAAGATGGCGAATGAAGTTGGCCAACGAACTCGGTCGAGACATTGATATGTACTTTGTACACACCAAGGTACATCCATATCGGTTCATGAATACGCCTGTTATCGCGTGACAAAAATTAGGACGTTTCAAAATGTCAGCCACGCTAGAAATTCAAAGTGCTATAGACGAAACAAAAACTGCTCCGAAATCTTTGTATAAAGGTCAAAAACATAAGAAAAAACTATTTTTCAATTTTCAATTTTTTGGTACTACATTTCAAATTTTCAATTTTAAAAAAAATTTTAAATGGCCGCCATTTTGAAAAAAGATAACGGATGAAGCTGGCCAACGAACTCGGTCGAGACGTTGGTATGTACTATGTACACACCGAGTTTCATCGAAATCGGTTCATGAATACGCCTGTTATCGCGTGACAAAAATCAGGACGTTTCAAAATGTCAGCCACGCTAGAAATTCAAAGTGCTATAACTCAGCCATTTTGTAAGATATAGACAAAACAAAAACTGCTCCGGAATCTTTGCATCAAGGTCAAACACATAAGAAAAAAATATTTTGCAATTTTCAATTTTTTGGTACCACATTTCAAATTTTAATTAAAATATTTTTTTTAAATGACCGCCATTTTGAAACAAGATGGCGGATGAAGCTGGCCAACGAACTCGGTCGAGACATTAGTATATACTATGTACACACCGAGTTTCATCCAAATCGGTTCATAAATACGAGAGTTACAGTGTGACAAAGATCAGATATATATATATATATATCAACTTTTGAACGGAGGGTGGTTTCGGGGTCCAGGGGTCATGATCGATGAAAATATACCAAAATGTTTTGAAATCGCTTTCCTCCGAACGGCTGCAATAGGTAGCTTTTTGTAATGAAAGCTATGTAATACCCAGGTATTATTAGCACTCGGGTGAAGTGCAGGACAATGTACAACTTCACGTATTTTCCGACGCTTCCTTAAAATCCTATGGAGCGGTAGCCTACTTCCGGTTTAAAACATCCGAAGGGCTCTTTAAGACTTGTTTTGTTACGTCTAAGGCTCGAGTGGCCCCGTTGAAGAAAATAACGCTGCCACGACTTGAACTTTTAGGTGCTCTAATAGCTGCTAGGATAGCTAATCACCTTAAAGGTATTTTCTCTAATCTGGAAAATATAGTTCTGTGGACGGATTCAACAATCATATTACATTGGATCCAAGGAGTGGCATCCAGATGGAAGCCATTTGTTGCCAACAGGGTAACAGAAATTCAGGGGATGAGCGACCTTAGTTCTTGGAGGCATGCAATTAGCAGGGATAATCCTACGGATTTGCTTACTAGGGGGTTATCAACTAAAGAATTATTGAACTCAAATCAGTGGTGGTACGGCTCTGAATAGCTTAGTAAAACTGAAAATTTTTGGCCTAAGGATGATAAATTAAAAAAAAAAAATCAGTCAACCCTGAAATTGAAATTGAAGCTAGAAGTAAAATTATTGTTAATGCAATAATTGTTAAGGAAAATTTAATTGACATAAGCAAATACAGTAACCTAAAAAAACTATTACGAGTAACTGGCTATGTTATACTCTTTATCAAAATACTAAAGAAAAAACGCGAGAAAATTTGTAATCTTACGTCAGAGGAAATCCGAGAAGCAGAAATTTTTTGGATAAAAAATTGTCAAAATGAAATGTTCGCGAAAGAAATTGTATGCATGAAAAATTCAAAACCACTTCCTAAAGAATCAAAATTACTTTCCTTGAACCCTTACCTCGATTCAGAAGGAGTTTTGAGAGTTTCTGGACGACTCGATAAGTCTGACTTATCAATGGATGAAAAACATCCTATAATTCTTCCGCCAAAAACTAAATTGGCAGAGCTAATAATTTGGGATGCTCATTATAAAGTTTTTCACTCTGCTGTTGCCCTTACACTTCTTCAAATTCGAGAAAGATTCTGGCTTATAGGGGCTAGACAAACCGTGAGAGGTGTGCTTAAAACTTGCATTATATGCAAGAGGTTTTCTTCAACTCCAGGAGGCTCAATTGCCAGCTGATCGGGTAGAACAGGCAAATCCATTCAGTGTAATAGGATGTGATTTTGCAGGACCATTATTCGTGAGAAATAGTGACAGTAAACTGTACATCTTGCTGATTACGTGTGCAGTAACTAGAAATGTCCACCTGGAGCTTGTCGACACAAACATTTTTACTAGGCTTCCGTAGGTTCATTGCTCGACGAGTAGTACCATCTATAGTATATTCGGACAATTTTAAGACTTTTAAACGCGCAGAAAATGATTTGAAAAAACTTTGGTCTATTATGACTCATCCAGATGTGCAAGAATACTTTGCTTCCCATAATATTCATTGGAAGTATATCAGTGAACGAGCAGCATGGACCGGGGGGGTGGGGGGGACGATTTTATGAGATAATGGTAAGGACAATAAAAACTGCATTAAGAAAAACCCTTGGCAAATCTTCGCTAACTGTTGACGAGCTAAATACTATCTTAATCGAAATTGAAGGCATGGTCAACTCTTGACCTTTAACTTATTTCTCGCCAGAAGGTCCAGATCCCTTACCATTAACGCCTGCTCACTTCCTAATTGGGAGAAGAATATCTTCTCTGCCACTAGTTCGGCTTCATCTTGACTCGAATATCTCTTCCAGGAAAGAGTTAATTAGATCTTATAACTATCGTGAAAAATTAATGCGCTTGTTTTGGTCTAGATCAGTGGTTCCCAACCTTTTATTGACCACGCCCCACCAAAGCATCAAATCACTATGTCCCCCCTCCCTCACTCTGTAAATTACATCTTTTTTCTTTAAAAAATGAACTCTATTTACACGGTGAAACATAATAGAAGCTTAACAATAATTATTCATTTCACGTTTTTTAACTTTTTAAAAAAGTGAATCTTCTGACACAAAAACGTTTTTAACATAATCCTATAAATACAATGAGGATATATATCTTCGTTTTCGTGCCAAAAATGTTTTGTTGTACTTTTGAAACTTACCTCAATGTTAAGGAAAAGTGTTACACTATCTGCGTTTTAATCTTCACAAAATATCTTGAATTGAGACAAACATTTAGCATTAAAATTGATAACATTCAAAAATCTTAAAATTTATTAAGGGTTTGAGGAAAAGTTTTGGGCACTAAATTTTCTTTCTATAGGTAACACAAGATTCTCCCATTTATCAAAATCCTGATCTTTATCAATTTTAAGTAGACGTTATTCCCCATCACAACACACTTCCTCCGTTTTACCTTTCCCAGTATCGTTAATTGTCTCCCATGTATTAACTGATTTTAAAAATTAAAATGTGCATGTCATCATGTAAATTTCTTTACTGTGTAGAAGACCTGCACTATAGAGCCATAGATGTTTATTATCTACCCATTTCTTTTTCTAATGCTATTCAAGATTTATAAATTTATATAGTAGTACCTCATTTAGATATCTCGTATATTTTTTAGATGAAATATGTTCAAGACAGTCAGATTTACATATACTTTCAAGTAGCTTTGTATATAAAAGATGCTTCGTGTGACATACAGCAGAGCGAATAGAAAGCTCATTCAATAACTAATCGAAACCACAAAGAAAAAGTTCAAAATACAACTAAAACCGGAAAAATTATAAAGATTTTTAATTCTGTAGAAAGATGTCAAAAGACTTAAAACGATTGCATAATTATTTTGGTGTTGGTTCTATTTTAACCATTTGATTGGGAAATTTTTTAAAATTCAGTAAAAAAGCTGATTTTTAAAATTTCGCTTTTATCCCATTTATTTTTACTCAACAAACTTACTTTTCCAAAACAAAATTGCAAAAGAAACTTATAGTGAATGAGTGTATAATAAGTTTGGAATTGCCCCCTTAAAAGGTGAAATCGCCCCCCGGTGGGGCGTACGCCCTACGTTGGGAACCACTGGTCTAGATGGAAAGGGGAATACTCGTTAAATTTCAGGTAAGCTCATTTAAGTTCGAACAAAACTAATTTTCCTCAATTTAAATTAAATGACATTGCACTAATCAAAGATGATAAATTACCCAGAAATTTCTGGAGTCTAGGAAAAATTATTGAATTATTTCCTGGAAGAGACGGCAAGGTGAGGGCCTGTAAAGTGAAAACTGAGAAATCTATTCTCAGACGTCCAGTACAGTTACTGAATCATATGGAACGGCGAACTGATTGACTTCAATTATTCATATATTAATCTTATTTTTTCTTCTTATTTTAGTTTGAATTTTATTGTAACGTGTTTAAATACTGAAGTATGTATAACATTTCATATTTTATATTTGTATTAATTTGATATATTTTAATTATTTGTGATGAACACCCATGTGTTCATGGGTGGGCAGTGTTACGAAATGGCTTCTGCCTGCATGGGGAGAAATCTAAAAATAGCCGAGATCACGTGGCTCAGTACATGTAGAAAGAGTGCGCGAAAACTGACTGATACTAGAATTCTTTTTATAAGTAAAAAACTCGAACTGTGTTTGGTTGGGAAAAAAATGTTTTCTCGGAATTATAAATATTTATATTAACAAGTGTGATTTATAGCCCAGTGGTTAGAGAGTTGAATTCGGAATTAATTATTGGAAAGCTGGAAATTATTTTAATCCCTTCTGTTTAGGTCTAGAATGAATATGCTATGTTTTCCCCGTCATACTAGGTGAGCGTTAGGAAATATGTATAGATTTATAGTCAAAAAACACGATTTTTTGCATACCATAACAATATCTCAAAACAACTAACTCTGTCAAAAACATTGTCGATACAAATGTTGTAGAGCTTAAAATTCTGTGTAAAATGAGTACCTACACTTAATAATTTTGTTGAACATTAAGGTCACAATTCTACTTTAAAATTTTAGACCCGTGCTCAGGGGGTAGAACTCAGAATTAATTTGGAGAAAACTGAAAATAGTTTTAATCCCTTCAGTTTAGGTCTAAAATGAACGTACTATGTTTTCTTCCTCGTACTTGGGTGAATGTTAGAAAATATGTATATATTTATTTTCGAAAAACACGTTTTTATTAATTACCTTAACAATATCTCAAAACAGCTAACTCTATAAAAAACATTGTCAGTACGAATGTTGTAGTGCTTAAAGTTCTGAATAAAATGAGTACTATCATTAATATTTTTGTTCAACATTAAGACCGCAATTCTATTTCAAATTTTTGCCTTAATCGCTAATGAAGAGCTTGAAGCCAGGAGAGACCAAGTTAACTTAACAATATCTCAAAATAGCTAACTCATCGCTAATGAAGAGCTTGAAGCCAGGAGATACCAAGTTAACTTAACAATATCTCAAAATAGCTAACTCTATCAAAAACATTATCAGTACAAAAGTTGTAGAGCCTAGATTTCTGAATAAAATGAGTACCTACACTTAATATTTTTGTTCAATATTAAGACCGCAATTTTGAGATATTCTTAAGTTTACTTAGTCTCTCCTGGCTTCAAGCTCTTGATTTGAAAAAAAATTGAAATATAATTGCGACCTTAATGTTGAACAAAAATGATGGTACTCATTTTATTCAGAATTTTAAGCTCTACAACATTTCTAGTGACAATGTTTTTTATAGAGTTTGCTGTTTTGAGATATTGTTAAGGTAACTAAAAAAACGTGTTTTTCGAAAATAAATATGTACATCTTTTCTAACATTCACCTAAGTACGAGGAAGAAAACATAGAACGTTCATTTTAGACCTAAACAGTTTGGATGTTCGCCAAACTTCAGTGATGGGTTCGAAAGGATTAATTATTATTGATTTTCACAAAATTTATTTTACATACTTTGAAACAAAAAACATTGGACATTTGAAAGATGTTGAATTTACAATATATACAAATACACAAAATAAAAATGTGGTTTACCATGAAGATGGATCACCGCTCGCTATTTCATCAAAAACGATCCTAATATGTATGCTCTTTGGACTACTTTAATATTCGCCATATTAATTCACCAGATGGACGAAGATTCTTCTTAAAAACTTTTTATAGCCATAAACCACCAAAAAACATCAACATTACTCAAATGATATCTCATAACTGCACCAAGTAAAAATGGACTACAAGTGGCTCCAAAAACTACTCTATTGTGTTGATAAACCTGAAACTCGTCAAAATTCTTCCAGCACAAAAATCGCAAGAAATTACGATCTGATTCTTTGACTTCAATTTGAAGAAATGTTCTTCTTATGTCGGCTACTACCCCGATAGCTTTCTCACGAAATCTTATTAATACTGCAGGAATTTGTTCAATGAGGTTTGGTCCTTTAAAGAGACAATCGTTTAAAGACGGTGATCTCCCCACTTTACGCGATGCATCAAAAACCGCTCTAACAGTGGTAGTAAGACTATCTGGTTTGATGACGGGATGATGAGGTAAAAAATGTCCCGGAATCTTTAGTGTTTCGTTTGAAACTTTACTAATGACCCCTTCTTCTTCCCATTCACAGAAAACCTTAGCATACTCTTCAAATATTTTCATCGATTTTAATTTCTTCGTTGAACTGATCAATCTTCTTTCAGCCATGTATCTGTTTGAAGGAATTTCACGTTTGCCGTTTATCCAAGGAACACCCACAATATAGCGACCTTCCCTATTTCTATCAACTTCTTTTATAAAATTATCATGAGCTAATTCTTCTTCTTCAGCTTTAGACAAAGTATAACTGGGATCTGTTATGCCGATTGTTTCTAATTTCCATAAAACTGGAATCTTCATCTCTTTTAACGCTAGGTTCGTAATCAGCATGTTTCCATAATTTAAACAAGACTGTGATGCACTTTCTAAACAACCACAAAGTGTCCATCCAAGCTCCTTCTGTAAGACCGCTCTTTAGATGTTTCACTCGACCTGTGAGAAGTTGGACATAGTAATCGCTTCCTATCAAAATTTCAATTTTTGGGCTTCCCGTTCCTATATCTGAGATCCATAGCTTATTTTCTTTAAGCTCTTTAAGTACGGACTCTTTCGGTATGCGCGGCATATTACTGCAAATTATATCTTGATCCAAACATTCTAAAAGTTCTTCAGTTTGGTTCCGTCCACCGGGAGCACTTAACTGAACTTGGAATTTATTGTGAGATTTGGCTTCTGTTTGTGTACCACCAAATAAGGTGTGTACAATAGCTTCAGAAGAAATGGGAAGCAAGCCTAGTTCTTTGGCTGTACTTTTTAAAATTAGCTCTTTTGTGACCCACAATCTAATAGTGCTCTTACTTTCTTTGTAATCCGACCTTTAATAACTATTTCCAAAGTCATAAGAGCTACTCCCCCCGAACACTTATTATTAGCTATGGTGCTTTGTATTACGTCGGTGGCTTTAGCTATATTTTCTAATTCTTTACGCATCGAAATTTCAGGGCATAATAACTCGGTATGGGGTTTAGAACATACATGACAACGAATAAAAACTTTGCAAACTTTAGCGTGGTGACCAAAACGAAGACACTTTAGACAGCAATTTTTATCCCTAATTTTAGTTTTCCGTTCTTGAAAAGAAAGAGATCTAGCCCTAACACAATCCTTGCTTTCATGTGCTTTATCACAAAATAAACAAAGGTGTTCCTTTGCGCTAAATAGCCCTGCCGCCGTAGGAAATTTATGTTCTCCTTTTCTGAAATTTTCCTTAGGTTTGTCCCTAGAGACTAACTCTACAATACACGATTTGGCTAGTTTCAATCTTTCCTCTCCTGCAACCTCTTGCTTCAGAAATTCCATCAAGGTTACTATATTTGATTTTGTTGATAATGAATTGCTAGTACTATCAACGCTTGATCTGTTCGAAATACTATATCGTTGCCATGCTCTCATTACATCTTCTGACAAGCTAAATTCTATCATCGGATAGACACAAAATAAATAATATATAATACACAAAATAAAAACGTGGTTTACCATGAAGATGGACCACCACTCGCTACTTCATCAAAAAATGATCCTAATATGTATGCTCTTTGGGCTACTTTAATATTCGCCATATTAATTCATCAGATGGACGAAGATTCTTCTTAAAAACTTTTTATAGCTATAAACCACAAAAAACATCAACATATTTCCAAGGAACTTCATTTTGAACTCAATTAAATAACTGATGCCAACTTTTAATTACAAAAGTTTTGATCTCTTCTCGTGACATAAAAACGTGAGTAACCAAAGGGAAAAGAAAAACTCCAGCAATTAGCCGCATTTTACAAATAAAAAAGCATCGCAGCGGCATTGCCAAAAGCCGTGCTTATAAATAAAATATTATTTACCAATTCCTAACATAAACTGAAGATATTAAAACAATTTTCAGTTTTCTCCACATTAATTCTGAGTTCAACCCCCTGAGCACGGGTCTAAAACTTCAAAGTAGAATTGTGACCTTAATGTTTCACAAAAATATTAAGTGTAGGTACTCATTTTACTCAGAATTTTAAGCTCTACAACATTTGTATTGACAATGTTTTTGACAGAGTTAGCTGTTTTGAGATATTGTTATGGTATTTTAAAAAACGTGTGTTTTGACTATAAACCTGTGCATATTTTCTAACGCTCGCCTACTACGAGGGGGAAAACTTAGTATATTCATTTTAGACCAAAACTAAATGGATTAAAACAATTTCCAGCTTTCCCCTAATTAATTCCGAATTCGGCCTTTTTTCCCTCTCCAACCACTGATGCTTGAATTTATGTAACTAGAAGATTAGAATATCTGAGATTCATATTTATATGGCATTCTCAGAATTTATTATCTTATTTAACTGTTAAATATTAATTGTTCTAAATGTCGTCGTGCTGTACTGTCAAAAATAAACGATAAAAAGACTTTCAAGATTTATTATTTTTTAAGAATTGGATTCAACGAAATATGTTTTTTCTCGAAATAATTTATTTACTACGAATTATATTTCTCGATAGATTTGAATATGAATACGTTTTAATAAAAGCCTCACAACGAGCTCTCATACTGTTTATGAGGGTGTCAATAAGTCTTTGTGGCAGCAAAGCCCATTTTTCCAAACGCGCAGCTTTTAACTCCTGGCGGGTCCTGGAAGGGGGGTTACGCTTTGAAATGGCTCTTCCTAGACCATCCCAAACATGTTCAATAGGATTGAGGTCCGGAGACCTCGAAGGTCAATTCATAGGGCGAATATCCTCTTTTTCAAGAAAATCATCAACAATGTGAGCTCAGTGGGTCTTCGCATTATCGTCTATAAACATGACGTCCGGGCTTACAGCACCCCGGAACAACCTCACATAGTCTTCGAGGACCTCATCCCTAACGCCCGGTGTCCAATCGTGTGTGTCCCTTTCCTGCATCCAACAGAAGAACCCGGTTGTTGTGGAGCCGAAGACATCAGTCTTGGACACAACAAGAATGGGGCCATGTTCTTTCCAGTGATGAGTCGAGATTCACCACACAGCGTGATTCTCACCAAATCTTCATCTGGAGAGAACGTGGAGCACGCTATCATCCCTCACCGTAAAAGAAATCGACAGATTTGGTGGCAAAAGAATCCTTGTCTGGGGCGGCATAATGTTGGGCAGTTGTACACCGCTGCACGTCTTCGATACAGGTACTGTCAACGCACATCTCTATAAAGATGAGAACCTTGAAGCCTATGTGAGGTTGTTCTGGGTTGCCGTAGGCCCGGACTTCATATTTATGGATGATAATTCAAAGCCACACAGAGCATTGTTGAGAATTTTCTTGACGAAGAGGATATTCGCCGTATGAGTTGATCCTTAAGGCCTCCGGACCTCAATCCTATTGAACATGTTTGGGATGGTCAAGGAAGAGCCATTGCACAGCGCAACCCCCCTCCCAGGACCCGCCAGGAGTAAAGCCGTGCTTTTGGAAGAATGGCCTTTGTTGTCACAAAGACTTATTGACAACTTCATAAACAATGTGAGTGCTTGTTGTGAGGCTTGTATAGTACTGCACGGCGGTTACATTCCATATTAGATAGACTTTTCCCGAGATAAAGCTCTGATTCATGATTTAACACTTTTTAATATATCCTGTATCTTAATTCCCAATTAAAATCTTTTCCATATTGCTATATTCTTTCTCCCACTGTAATATACCTCTGTGCCAAATTTCGTGGCAACATAGTGAATCAGATTTCACCGGAAGTGAATCAGATCAGATCAGATCAGATTTCACCGATTTTATGTTTGTGACCTTAATTTTGGACATGAGTGTACTTCTTTCTCGGGAACTACTGAAGAAATTTCAACATTTATTATTTATTTATTTTGTATTAGCTATATTTTGTTCGTTTTGTATTTCTGGAAAATTAATTTCTTTTTAGTACATTAATTTAAAGAGAAATTTTTTATTTGAGAAATCCCATAACCGTTGCATTTTTTGTTTATTTCTTTGCCGGGCCATCAATTTATAGTTTAGCTACTGCCGAAACTAAAAAATAATTTCAGTTGTTTGCGACAAAAAAGTACCTTAAAAACAGGCGTTCCCATAGAATTTTGTAAGTATTCTTACCACCTCAAGTTATATTGATTTGAAACAATAAACAATACTCTAGTTGCTGCAAAATTTTTGTCCGAATGAAAAAAAAGAGCACTATATTTGGACAATTTATGTAAACAAAATTTCAGTACAAATTTTTAAAATACTCTGGTACCATACTGCTGCACAGTTGGTAATAGAGTATACATGACTTGTTTCTAAATTTGCATAAATTGTCACGCACTAAAATTTTCATATAGCTTACATCAAAACCATTGTTAAAGATTCAACATATTAAATATCATTCCAGAAGTATTTCATTTATTGCAGTTCTTGTGTGATCAGACGTATTTACTAATAGATTATTTCTATTCAATGTAAATTTCATCTGTTGATGATCGTGTACAGTGGCGCAGCCAGAATTCGGCTCAAGGGGGGGGGGGGTGAGTTTCAGATAAAGGTGTTCGCCGGTTATATGAATCACCGTTTAATGTAATCGATCTTTATAATTAATCAAACCATAACGCTTTTTTCCGCAGTTACGCTAGCTATATTTCATTTAAACAGCGTTGCGTTTATAATATTAGAGTTAGAAAACATAAAATGCACTAATGAATTAACACAAAACTAGGTTAGATTTATAAAAAGTGTTTAAAAATTATGAGGCAAACTTTAAGAGATAGAAGAGCACAGTCCAGCAAATAATTTTTGTATAGAAAATAGTAGGGTTCCAATCCACTTGTTCAATCAAAAGTACACAACAAACAGGGTTTCATTCCAAGACAATCCCGAATTCTTGTTCTTAACTTTAACCCTTTGCACTCCGCTGTCACCGTTGCGGCAACGTCATCTTTCTTTGGTACACCGGGCGCCCTTAACTTCAACGCTGAGTGCTAGCAAAATAAGACACACGAATGATCTCATAATAGTTCCGTTTTACTTTTTAAGTATGGAGTGCAACCGTAATAATGTTGGCAAAATACTGGTGACCATCTCCGCTCCAACATAGGCTATATTTTACATCGGTACAACAACTCCAAAGGCGGTATAGGAACAAAAAACGTTCTAAAATTGCTTTCTGGGATATTGTTGGTTCTAGAAATTTGAAATTTTGTCTAGTGGTTTCTTTTAAGATATAAAGGCTCACTAAGAATGGTTTCTAAAAAGTTTAAAATTTAGAAGAGGAAAAGGCACAGGAAACGTTCTAAATTACGGTTTATTTGTTACAGTTATTGCTAGAAACATGAAATTTGGCATGGTTGTTAATTTAGGGACTTAAATGCTTGCCCAGAACAGTTTTTTAAAAAATCGAAAATTTAAAGGGTGCAAGAGCAAAAAACGTTCTAAAATTGCGATTTGTATGATACAGTTGGTATAGAAGGTTAGAATTTGGCATGGTGGTAACTTTTGGGATGTATAAATGCTCAAGAACGGTTTCTAAAAAAAATTCAATTTAAAAGAATGAAATGAGCAGAAAACGATGTAAAATATGATTTATTGGGAATTGTTAGAGCTAGATACCTGAAATTTGGCACGGCTGTTACTCTAGAAACGTAAATGATCACCAAGAGCAGTTTTCCAAAAATTCGAAATTGAAAAGGATGCAAGGGCAAAAAACGTTCTAAAATCGCGATTTGTGCGATACAGTTGGTTATGAATGCTTGGTTTTCAACATGGTGGTTACTTTTATGGTATAAATACTCGCTCAAAACGGTTTTTAAAAAAATCGGAATTTAAAAGAGTGAAATGAACGGAAAACGCTTTAAAAAATGTTCTAAATCATAATATACTTAGAACTGTTAGGGCTAGAAACTTGAAATTTTACACGGAAACTTGAAATTTTACATGGAAACTTGAAATTTTACATGAAACTTGAAATTTTACATTACTTAAGAGACGTAAATACTCGCCCTGAATTTTTTTTTTAATTCGAAATTTAAAAGAATGCAAGAGTAAGAAGCATTCTAAAATTGTGATTTATGTGACAGTTGGCATAGAAGCTTTGAATTTGGCAAGGTGATTACTTTCATGTAGTAAATGCTCCCTTAGAATGATTTTAAAAAATTGCGAAATTTAAAAGGATGAAATGAGCGGAAAACGTCCTAAAAGCATTCTAAATTATGATTTTGTTGAAGCTCTTAGCCTTATAAACTAGAAATTTAGTATAGAGATTATTTCTCTTAAGATGCAGATTCTGGGTATAAACAGTTTATTAAAAATTAGAGATTTAAAGATGTGAAATGAGCTGAAAGCATTCTAAATTACAATTTATTCAGAACCGCCTTGTCACTTCGCGCCTTTCGAAGACGATCTTTTTTCGAAGCTAAAAGTAAGTAAATGCCTGTATTTCGACACAACCTTTTAAGAGCATCTCGGAAGACCAAATTTACAACGCCTACAAAAATTTCGAAAGGCTCTGACGAATAAAAGTATTTAAAAAAAATCTGAAAAATTTTCGATGAAAATGCTAAAAAGGTAGGTGTTTCGGCGTGGGTTTGCTCGGCTTCGGCTCATGTCTCCACTATTAAATATGCAAAAAAATTTAAAGAGGGATTGGATACAGTTAAACATTTACAAACAAATAAAATAGAGTAAGAGAATTCAGACAGTAAGATTTGTTTTTGTTGTTATTTTAAAGAATCCGACGCAAAACAGAAAAAACAAACGAGAGGAGAACAAATTTCTTTTACAACTAGATATCAATGTTTTTCCACGGTCTGTAAAACCGTTATATTTATAACGGATGAAGATTTTATAGAATTCAGACAACAAGGACTATTTTTTTTTTAAAACTATAAAACTCTACGGGAAAAAAAAAAAAAAAAAAAAAAAAAAAAACAAGAAAATGTCTCATTAAATATCCTTTTACCTACAATAATCAAAATTTTCTAGCGAAAATTCCATTTAGAAATATAAAATAGGTTTAAAGATATAAAATCGTGCAAAATTGAGGTAATTATCTTGGGCCCGGGCAACGTCGGACCAGTCAGTTGGTATAATTTTGATGATATGCAGGTAGCATTCTTTAAAATGAAATAAGTGTACATCGATGTCTAATTTATTGCTTATTAATTAAAATTAATACATGAGTCGCATAAAATTTTATATAATTATAGATAGTATTTTTTATAAATTCGAACAAAATATCTTACATTTAACCGTTCTCCTTTCAAAATCCATACTTACCAGGCATGTATCGATAAGTCAATGAGATTACAATCAATGCTTCTTTCCTACGAGGCACGGGTGGTAGTGCTTCCCCGACAGCAAGCACTATTACTCGTTGCTATGCATTACGAACTAATGAAATATATTCTTTAAATTTGATAACAGAGCCCATGCGGAACAAATGGTTCGAAAGAAACACTTGATTGCGATAATTTGTTCAATCCTAATCAAAAACAACTTTTTAAAACTTAAAAGTACTATTTTTTTAATCATCCTTTTTACAAAGATTTTTACCTGGGTACGCAAATCTTGGTCTTAGATATAACTGAGAGCAAAAAGGGTAAAACAGGGTGTTTGAAACAGAGAGAGACCTATACAAAGTGTATGTTTTATGTTTTCTTTGGAATTCGATGGTCTATTATTGTTTCGAACATGGAACAGAGACAGAAGTGGAATTCAGAAACGGCCCACTATTTAATACTTGAATTCAAAACGTCTGTGTGGCAGGAAATCTGCTTCTTTTCCATTCTTTTAGCATAAGGCGTCTCGAAAAGTGACTTAGTCCAAATAACCAATTTTTATTTAACCAGTGCATGTAATGGCTGCATGCAATGCATGCGCTTTCACAGTTTTAAGTAGAATTTTCGCCGTTTAATTGAATCACTTTGTTGAATAGAATTTGATTTAACAAAGCGGCTGATTCATAAAAAAGCCAAAAAGTTTAAATATTAACTTTGGTTTTCATTCATATAAACGTCAATTATAGTAATTTTACTTAGCTCTGGGGGGTGTTTTAACACCCCCCCCCCCTTGGCTGCGTCACTGATCGTGTAATGTGCAATTTCTCTTTGCCTTATTCAGCCCTTGTAGATCATTAAAAAAAGGTTCTTCCGGGTATTTTCGTTTTTTAATAGTGCGTATAGAGAAACATTAAACAAAAATCATACGTCTAGCATAGAATATGGAAGACTTTCCAATACTTTCAGAATAATTTAACAAAACTTCGCCGTTTAATACATATTCTATAATATGCTAAAATTTATATTAGTAAGAAACTGCATAAAACAGTTGAAAATTCACGTTCAGCAATGTCTATCAGTGCACATAAATGTACTTGAATTCTTTTCTACAACCCTGTATGTTACCTACAGATTTTTATACACGCCACATATTAAGATAAAATTTAATTCAGGCAAACACACGTTTAAAATAACTGAAATCATACATCCAGAAATTTCATAGGTGGCCATGTATCCAGTTCTTTCCATAGCCCTGTATATGATTTCATTTACATTCTACAAACATATCTTAGTATACTAAATATAGTTGAGCTTGAAAATGCACAACTCAAATTAAAAAACCCCTTTAAACAATTCACGCTCATCCACAGTACTGCTTGCGAATTCTTTTGTGTAGCCCTGTATATGATCTACAGAATTTATTGGCCGAAACTAAGGGGGGGGGGGGCAGAGGGGGCACGTGCCTCGGGTGCCAGAACGAAGGGGTGCCAAATGAAGAATTATACCTTTGGAATGGATCTTTTTCTTCTGATGGACTGATGTCTTCCATTATTATGAAACAGCCATTATAAATGAAGTGTTAGTTCGGCTTAGAGTTAGGGGGCTTAGTTCGGCCCCCTTAGTAAGCAAAAATTTAGTTAAACTTAAAACGCATATGAAAACTGAAAATGCACTTCCAGCAATCATCCCTAATAGACATATACTTCGGATACAGTGGTGTATCCGACATATTTTATGTCCCCCTGTAAATGAACGATAAATGCTATGCACATCATATTCTACAGCATGCATCTTATAGGAAACCTCAGTAATGCATATCATTTTCATTATGTTTGAAATAATGCAAAATAATTTAAATTTGCTGCAAACAGTTTTCACCGTAGACCATTATATAATCAAATTATTTTGTGTGACCCTGTAAATGAACGATGAATGCTTTGTACTCCATATTCTACATAAAACAAGTTTTAGTGCACCTCAAAAATTCATATAAATTTCATTATGTTTGTAACAGTGTAACTTCATTAAACTATACAGCAAAAAAATTTCCCCCATAGACCATAATATAAAGGAATTATTTTGAGTTCCCCTGTAAACGAACTGTAAGTTCTACACATGGCATATTCTATATTTACCATCTATTGACTTTAATAATATATATTTCATCATGTTTGAAATAGTGTAACACATTTAACTATACCGCAAGTGTTTTTCTCCCATAGACCATAATGTAACGGAATTCTTTTGTGTTGTAAACGATCTATAAATGCTACACACTTCAGTTTCAATACCGAACATTATATGGTAAACTTCTATAAATGACATAAATATGTGACAATCCCACTACATTTACCTGAGTTAGAGCACGGACAGCCAGACAGACGGCCAGGTAAACCGAATTCATAAACACGTTTCAACTTTGTTGGAAAGTGTTAAAAAGGGTTTATGGCATTGAATTTATTGTACTTTCGCCTAAATGTATGAATATTTTTACATAAAAATTTTCATATTTTAATCGATCTAAACTCCTACACGTTTAAGTGCACAGTAAATCGGCGTAGGGGGTTGCGCTCTCAATAACCATCTCAAACTAAAATTCAGGCGGATTCTTAAAATATATGAAATTAGTTAGGGGTCAAATCTAAAAAAATTCATGACAAATCAAAATTTCACAAAACGGCAGCTGCCTGAAGTTTGACGTTAATTTTCGGCACTAATTTTTCATTATCGGAATCGATTAAAAAAAAAAAAATCAAAATTATTAAAATTATTCACTTTTTTAAAGTTTGCCCTCCAGTTTAAAAAATATATATATATTTGCAAAAAGCAAAACATTAAAAGCTTGAACGGCTTGCGCTTGAGAATCTTTACAGTCTTCTAAAAGAAAATGCATTTAAATAAAAATGAGTTTAAAGTCCAGAACGCTATTTTGTCAGCCGTGGACTTTGTCCGTTGTTGGTCCGTTAAATTGGTTGTCAAGACTTAAATGTTGGGTAGAACAAAAAACGGTTTTCACAACTTTTGTTGTTTTTGCTTAAAAAATGCAAAAGAAAAAAAAGTTGTTTTAAAGTCTTCAGGAAGAACCTCCCCTTAAGGAGGTTATTTAATTGCCTCCTGGACTTCAAGTAAATCATTAATTCTAATTAACTATTTTAATTAAATTATTATTAATGTGATAGAAATTTTTTCCCACTCATCAGGGCCGAAACTAGCCTTTTTTGCACCCGGGGCAAACATGGATTTTGGCGCCCCTCCCCTCTTCCGCAAAGTATATTTACAAAGAGAATTGTTCTAATTTTCTAATAGCCGACTATGTTATACTGAACTACGCAATCTACAATGGCGGATCCAAGATGTAGGTCACGGGGGTCATGACTCCTCTCTGAACACCAACAAAAATAGTCTAAAGATCATTTTTAAAATGAAATATACAGTAGAGTCCCACTTAACCGAGTTTCCGCTTTAACCGAGTTATTTTCTTCTGATGGACTGATGCCTTCCATTATTATGAAACAGCCATTATAAATGAAGTGCTAGGTGGAGATAAAAATAAATGGCAACAATTTTTTTTTTCAAAAAAAATTATGGCCATTTTTTTTTTCCCGTTCTGATTAGAAAATCAGAGTTCTAACTTTTTACGACTGCTCTTTTATCTTCACGAAACACTTCATTTATAATGGCTGTTTCATAATAATGGAAGACATCAGTCCATCAGAAGAAAAGGATCCATTCCAAAGGTATAATTCTTTATTTGGCGCCCCTTCGTTCTGGCGCCCGGGGCACGTGCCCCCCCCCCCCCCCCCCAGTTTCGGCCCTGCTCATAATCATGGATAAAAAACGGAAATGTTAATTTTTACTCTCATAAGTGATTTTGATCTTTTTTTTTTTTTTTAAAGCCCAAACTAAAACTAATCGGATGTGCCAATCCCAAAACTTTCTTCTACCTCATGCATGTTAATACTTCAAAATTCGCTATCACATTGCCAAAATTAAATGAGAATCTATACCTATCATGAGAATTTTAAAGGTATAGGTTAGTTGAATTGTGTGCATTTAAAAAAGAGACACAAGCATCGCATTTTTCAAACAAATCATTGAATTTCAGAACCCAACCTCTTCTTAGATGTCTGCAACCGAAATTCCATATCCAAAGAGTACCTGTTGGACAGTAAACACCCAAGCCTAATAAGAATATGTTTAATGTCGAAGTGTAACAGAATATGAAGTTTGATTAAATTCTGTGCATTACTATTGAGTTATAGCAATCGCAAAAATGCAGCATAGCAGCGCTGCAGTCATTCAGGGTAACTTTGAACCATGGGGTGTAACTTTGCACCACCTCCAAATTTCCAATATTTTTCACTCCAAAAGACTAAATAAGCACCAGAACTGTGCTCTGTTGGCAAAGTTCTAAACTGGGATTTCTACTCTTTATTTTAGAAAATAAATTAGCAACGTTATATGCAGTTAAATGCATCATCTAACTATTTTTGTGAAGTACTGTTTTCAAGGTAATTTTGAATGCTGTTTTGAAGTTGTTGTAATCCAATTAAATTTTCATAATAATTAACAATACACTCATTTATCAGATATATTATTGGCTAAATGTTGTAAATGTGATAATATTTTGTGATTATTTATTTATTAATAGTTAATAAAATGTAAAATAAGAAGGCACTAACATTTTACCACATTTTCAGGGTAATTTTGAGCCGGCTCAAAGTTATACTGATGTTTATAATTTACTAATTATAGGTGCTACTGTCAAAAATTTCCCATATTTGCACGTATATTTTATATAACTGCCGAAAATGAACATTAGATATAACATGTAAGTATTTTCACAAATATGTGTAAAATACATACAATTCATTTAAAGGCGTTTTTCGGGGCGGAGCTACTCAAATTTGACATTTATACATTCGGCATTTTTTATTCTTGTTTGAATAACACTAGTACTAGTATGTTTTACTGTAACTATGGATATATTATTGAGATAAAACATTGAAAATTGTTTTCCACGGCATTTTTATGTTTTATATGAACAATAAACAGGTTTTTTTTAATTTCTAAATGTTCACGGTTCTCTTATTCCACTTTTCTTATGCCTGATATTTGTTGTAATATCATAAATTATACAAATCTTGTGATGTTGGGAAATGTAAATTCGGAGTCTTTACATATCTGAAAACATTTTTGGGGGTTCAAAGTTGTCCTAACTATATAATACTTTTTTTATAATGAATTATTTTAGATAATATTTATAAAATGGTTCAAAGTTACTCTAAATGGCTGAGTAACTTTGAACCTGGATAAAAATTCATTTTTTATAGCTTTTATCATTATTATTCCTTAATTTTTGATCGTCATACAATAATTTAGGATAATTTCTTCTCTTTTATGCCCCTAGTTGCAACAATAGTCTTAAAATAAGAGTGTGGCATATGAAAATAGAGAAAATGCGGATCAAAGTTACCCTGAATGACTGTACCTGTTATATGATTTACACGAAAATCTAATCAGAACCAACTTATGTGAATGTCTAACACTAACAGAATATGAAGTTTGTGAAATTCCGTGCAGTAATTTCTTGAGATAGGACTATCGCTAAAATCGTGCAAATCATGAAAAATGCAGACCTGTTGTGAAATGCAGCGCCACCTGTTGGGCGATTTACACCAAAACCTAATCGGCAAGTAAGAACTGATCTCAACATCTAACCGAATCTGAAGTTTGATGAAAATCCGCGCATTATTTATTGAGATAGAGCTATTGCGAAAATAGTGAAAAATGCAGCATAGCAGCGCCATTTGTTGTGAGATATACATCAAAAACTAACCAGCACCGTTTTATATCAAGGCCTAACTGAATCTATAGTTTTATTAAATTCCATGCATTAATTTTCGAGATAGAGCGCGACAATTTTTTTTGTCACAGACAGGCATTTTCTAGAATCAAATCGTGTTCAAGACCTTCTAAAACGTATAAAGCCGTCGAAAATTTTCAAGAAACCAATACCACCTTCTTGTAAACATAGAAGAAAGTAAAAATATAATGATACATAATTAAAAATATTTAAAAAATTTACCACTGTGGTCCTAATTACACGAAAAATGCAATACAGAATTTTTAATCAAAGCAGTAGGGCTGCAATTTTAAATCTTAGTTAATCATTTAAACCGTTAGATTCGAATTATTAACATTTATTGGTTTTACCTTTTTATACTCTACTACTTTAACATAACACTCCGAAACATTATTATCACCCATCTTAAAATTTCAAATTTTTTCGGGGCCAACCCAATATGTAGGTATACAGAGCCTTTTACAAGCTTTTATTTAACTTAACTTGCGCTGACCATTCGGCTCAAATCTTGCAATCTAATTTTAACGCACTTCCTGTCCTACAATGGGTCTATTTTTTGGTAGCGTGACATATTTCCAGTTACAATAGAATATTCTGAATATATATATATATATATACCGGGTGTCCCAAAAAGGACTGACTGATTTTAAAATTCAATAACTTCCAAACGGTGACAGATATTAAAAAAAATCTTGCAGGAGGGTTATGCATAAAGTCAAAAGTTTTATTACAGTGATTTTCGATTTTAGTTCGAATTGCAAACAATAGATGGCGCTGTAAGCAATAGTCGCTAAATACAGGCTCGATTTCTAGTCCTTTCTCTTGTTCCATGCTGAAAAAGGAGATGGAAATGTATTATCCGGGCCACGAAGTACCAAAAATCGAGCCTGAATTCAGCGTCTATTGGTCGCAGCGCCATCTATTGTTTGTAATTCGAACTAAAATTGAAAATCACTGTAAAAAAACTTTTGACCTTATGCATAACCCTCCTGCAAGAATTTTTTAAATATCTGTCACCGTTTGCAAGTTATTGAATTTTAAAATCAGTCAGTCCTTTTTGGGACACCCGGTATATTTCGTATGTAATCGCGCAAATATCATTGATTGCTTTAGAAAGAAGCTGATGTTCTTTAATTGAACCGTGGCATGGTTGGCAAATGCGCTATATTTCAGCTCCGTTCAGAGGATGCGGGTTCGATTCTCAGGATGATGTCGATATTTTTTTTTCTTGCCAGGAAGCTGGATTAAAAATTGTCCTTGGGGCCGGGCCTAACTTATTTTTTCTGTACAGAGCCGGGACTGGTTTCATTCCTAGTCTTCACGGTCCAAAATTTCCAGTACTAGTTTTGGCCCAGCCCGTATGAAAAGCTTTGTCTCAGTCTTTGGCCTGGTCCATTCAAAGGTCAGTAAAATCAGGCCTGGCCCAAACTTCTTGCAAAAAATGCACGCAATTTTAAATCGCTATTATTCTACACTTGAACATTAAAATTTATTCTTTTTAAAGAATGGTAGATTTCTACGCTTATTAAAATATAGCTAAATTAAAATCTAGTAAACCATGTGAAAAACAACCTGCCTATTACGGAATCCTGTTTTAAACTGAAAAACGTGTTGATCCATGCAAAATTAATATACTAATACGTAAGAAAAGAATATATAATATATTTACATTTGCTAAGAAGGGAACTTGTCTATAACGCATTTTTTTTTTTTTTTTTCCTTTTCGACGCAATTCCCTCTAAGAAAATTTTACTGTATAGCATTTTCAGATTTTTAACACTTCAATACATGGAATATGGATTAACAATACTAATGATAACTGAAACATTTACATACAAGAAATAGAGATTCATTAAAAAAATAACTATCTCACCCTGCGGCACTTCTATAAAAATGAAGATTATAAACATGAAAAAAAAAAGTTAAGATAAATATTTTGTGGCCAAAACTCCTCGTACGAGACAAATTTTTATATAAATCGACGTAAAAATCAATATTTTGTAGAAATTCACTCGGGCCGGGCCGAGATTTTAACTTTTTCCGGCCTAGGCCGAACTTTTAATTTTTGTATCGGGCCGGCCCGATTTTTTTTCTATAAGTCGGGCCGGGCCTGGAAATTTCGGCCCGTGCAGACCTTTAGTTTACTGTATAGCTTACGTAAAAATGAATTTTGATACAAAGCATGCCCACACACACAAAAAAAAATAACAGGTAATATATTGTGAAAGTGCAGTTCACAAAAACTTTTATAGTGTAAAAAAGAAATGCATTTACTGATGAATGTATTAGAAAAAAATCAGTTTAAAAGCCAATGCGATTTGTGGCATTGATTTGCACCACTAACAAAGTCAGAGTTGAATTAAAACTTCTTTAATTTTAATCTCAAGTCGCTCTCCTCACTAAATTTAATAAAATACTGCTTTTTCACAAAGTAATTTACTTATACAGGGTGTCCCCGGATTCATGGGCCAAACTGTAAGGGAAGGTAAAGTACACATAAAGAAGCAATTTTGCTACAACAATGTGGAGTCTGAAATGAAACGTTTTGGGGAAAAACAAGAAATGCGGAGGAAATGAAAACAAGCGTTTTACTGACACAACAATTACAGTGCTCAAATGTGCCACCACCAACATCGATACATACCTGGCAGCGTCTAGCAAGTGATTGGAGTACCCTTTTGAAGGTTCCAGATGTCTCATCTATGAAACAACAGTTGACTCTGATGAGGACTTCATTGCAAGACTTCAGTCGTTACTGCAAAGGTTCGTGAAACACTTAGAATCTGCGAAAAGGTACGCCAATCACGTGTTAGACGTCGCCAATGGCAGATTTCAGCACTTATGCCAATAAAATGCTCGTTTTCATTTCCTCCGCATTTCTTGTTTTTCGCCAAAAATTTTCATTTCCGATCCCACGTTGCTATACCAAAATTGCTTTTTTTATGCGTACTTTACGTTCCCTTAGAATTTGGCTCATGAATTCGGGGACACCCTGTACATGTTTTCACTGTAATTTACTTCAAATTTTTATTTATTTATTTTTTAAAGGAACAGTGAAACTTTCCTTTAACGAAGTTTTCCATTTAACGAAACTTTCTGCTGAACCTTGACCTTGAACACCATTAACATGTAAATCTGAATATACTACTGACGATGACATGCACCACGTCCCAAAAGTTCAAACAATCAATAAAATTTGCATTAACATAAAAAGTAATAAGGTACAATTAAAATTCGCGAGATATGTAATAAATAAAAGCAGTTTTTCTGACATACGTTCTGCGCCAATGAATTTAGAAACTGCGGTTCTAAAATGCTAATGAAAGAAATGAATAAATTAACATTAATTAAGTGATTCTAAAACTACTATAGTTCATTCTAAATTAAGAGAGATTTTAGAAAAACGTAAGGGTTGCCACTTTACGCCACGGAGTTTCAGAAGAAGTTTTTTTCGCTTATTTGGCGATTTTATAAAAATAATAATAAAGTAATAAATACTCGTTTAAAATAATATTTAGTAAAAAATGTTTACAGCTATTTAAGGTTTAAAATATAAATAACTAAGCAAAATAACAATTGCATTCAATCGATACGTTAATTGTACAGAACAAATATCCAATTCGACAAATTGACACAACTTTTTTTTTATGCAAAAAAATGCGTTGCTTCAGTCAAAGCATTACAAAATCTGCAAATTTGCTCGTACTCTCTTTTCTCTATTAATTTTGAATAGAGTATAAATGTCCGCGGATTTTTTACACTTTTAAATAAATGTCTGTGGATAAATTTTTACGATAACAACAATAGCAGTTCAGCCGATTTCGAATGATGTTTGTATGTTAAACTTTTTATTTCAAAGTCTACTCATAATGCATAGCTGCCAACATTCCGTCCCCCAAATCAAACAAATTTTAAGTAGAAATTTATTTAATAAAATGCGTTCTATTAGCCCCCGGTATGCTATTTCTTTCTCTCATCTCATTTTGTGTCGTCTCCAATAAATAACGTTACCTTGTATAAGCCAGCCGTAAAACAAAAGCCGCTGTTTCATTGTGCGATTAAATACTGTACAGCATTTTTTAAAACTTCTAAGCATCGCACATTTTCAATGTTTATACCGTCGCATTGGGAAAAGAAAGTACTTTTTAATGCAATTTGTTTGAAAACTGCATCTCCATTTATTTTTGAAACATTTTTTTTTTTTTTTTTTTTTTTTTTTTTGCAGTTTTTAGCGACATTTGTTTCATTTTGGCAACTCAAGTACTCCCTTTTCTGTAGAAAGTAAAGTAAAAAATAGTTGAAAAATAGCAATCATATCTTTTTGTTGCCATTTCCCCATAAAAACTGAAAAAATGTAATGAAAATACGTGCTATTTTGAGAAAAATATAAATGAATGATTTATGATAAAATATGGAGCTATTATAAACTATATTTAATTTTAAGTATCTATATTAATGCAAATGACGTCATTTTACATAAAATAAAAGTCTTCAAGTCTTAAAATTGAAATATGTTTTGCACTACAGTAGAGTCCCGATTATCCGAGCCCCGCTTAAGCGAGTTATTTTCTTCTGATGGACTGGTGGCTTCTATTACTATGAAACAGCCATTATAAATGAAGCGTTAGGTGAAGATGAAAGAGCAGTCGTAAAAAGTTAGAACTCTGATTTTCTGGTCAGAATGGAAAAAAATGGCCATATTTTTTTTTTTTTTTTAATTATGGCCATTCCCCCCCCCCCCCCCCCCATTCTGACCAGAAAATAAAAATTATGGCAATTTTTTCCCCCATTCTGACCAGAAAATCAGAGTTCTAACTTTTTACGACTGCTCTTTCATCTTCACCTGAACGCTTCATTTATAATGGCTGTTTCATAATAATAGAAACCACCAGTCCATCAGAAGAAAATGAAGTAATGGAAATGTCGGGGGCGACACTAAATTCTGAAAAAGCAGAATTTCTGTTCTCTAGTTTGTATTAATTTATTTAGTACAATTTCTGGTACAAAATATTTTTTTGTTGAATTTGAAATATCGGAAAACTGGCAACCTAATGCAATATAAGCATATACCTTCAATATGCAAAAGGAATTTATACAGCTTGAAGTAATTAAGAAATCAAAAACGTGTTTTTTAAAATTTTATTTATTCGTATGAAAATAGTTATAAAAACAATAGACGACCATCGATAATAAAATTTTACAAAACAAATATCATACATAATCCTTTTCTCAATTTAAAGTGCAATGAATTATCAACTGAAATATTGAAAACAAACAGTGCCTTTTATTTTTTACAATAAAATTGATATGTTCTGCCTTTTGAAAAGTGGAAAATTAGGCTTTCACAATACTTTAGTCTCTTTCTCTTTTATGAGGATATATTTAAAAATATATATGTAAATGCGTAGCAAAACGTCTGTTTTATGAATAAAACATCCAGGTGGTGTTTATAACAGGTGCTGCTTGATACATTATAGCAAATCAATCACGATGTAAAAATTGTAATGCTATAAAAACAACGTTTACAAAACCACAATTTAAAAAAAAAAAAAAAAAAAAAAAAACATGATATAAATATTGCAACAGCAGTTTTTTCTTGATGACACTGACGAATTTATAAACGGTTAAGTACACCGACACATTTGATCAATTAACAAATGTCTTTTCAACAAAGACCCAATGGACAATATTTTGAAGCCTGATTGACTCCTGTGAAAAATGTAATTGATACAGCACCTAAAAAGGAAAAAAAAATTACTATGGCATGGGTGAAGTTTACAAACTTTCTATATAATCAGATTAGTTACAAAATAATTAATACTATAAAACATGCTAAGACAGAATTGCTATGAACCAGAAAGAAAAAAATCCCGATTTAGATTGGTTTCCATCTTAATGGATATAACTGTATGGCAATTCTTCCGTCTGGACCACGAAATCTTTCTGATTAAAGCAAGATTCCCTTTAAAAAAAAATAGGTTTTACTGCATTTTTTAAACTGTATAAAACATAATAAATATAAAGAAACCATTCTCAAGATTTTTTTTTTTTTTACATTTTCTTGCATGACAAAGAGCGTCTTTTTCACACAACTTTTATCAAACTTTTTATAGTTTTCATTTTTACATGAATAAAAATTTCAGCTATTCTCATTTCAATAACTCCTTCAAAAAAATAACAAAATTATTTATTTTTTTACTAAATGTGATACATTTTTATTAGCCGATTCCTTCTGAAGGGCACTTATTCATAGTTTTCATTCTGATTTGAAACACCTACTTTGATAGTATTCGTGAAAAGATGCTTTATTTACTTTTACAGGGATATTAAAATCGTTGAATCCCTTGTAACCCAATTTAGGGTAGGGAAATGTAGGGTAAAACCACATACTTCAATTATCTTTGTGCCTATTATACATTTTAAATATATGATTAGCCCATGACATTTTTTATTAATAATTAATATGTCCGATTATTTGTAAAATCCTCCGGTGTAAAATCCCCCCCCCCCACTGGTGGGGTAAAAAACGCATGGATCATACAGGGAATGAAAAAGTTGAGATTTTCTTTTAAAATGGAGCAGTGTATTTTATTTTACAATTTTAACTACAGAACTAAATAATATTTCAATTATAAATCTAGTGATTTAATATTTAAAGACGAAAGGATGCTTATCCTTATTACAATTTTAGAAATTGCAGAAAAGAAGTTCACCTATTAATCAGATTTAGAAAAGCCACATTTTTGCCCATGCAGTTTTGGCAAACTTGTTTGACTAATGATTAGGGCACTGGCTATAAGACAAAATGTGCAGGTTTTGAATTCCCAGTCAGGCATGAATCTTGTAGTAGGTCGGATTCCACTGCAAAAGGAGGTCACGGTCTTGTTTAGCCCTAGTGGGCAAAAGATGACCGTAGCGCACTCAACAAAAACCGACCAGTAGTTTTGATTGCCTTTTCTTTAAACATTGTTTACGGACGCTTCAATTATTGTTTTCCAACATCTATGTTTTTATGCCCCATGCATGATATCTGGTTTTACCCACTGAGATTGAGGGTCGCAAATCAAGTCATAAAATTGTACCTATAAAAGCAAGCAACGTTTCACTATGGAATATAAATCCTTATTAAATATGCTACACACACAATTTTATAAAAAGTGTCAATAACTATAAATGTGTTTATATGTAAACATTTTGAAAACTAGGTAACATTAAAACAAACAAGTCGGAAATAGTACATCAAACGTGGCAAATGAGGTGCGTTCATACTTTAACTAGTTTTATGAATATTCACATCTGGGTGCAAAAGCTGTTGCACTCTTATGCAAAAATGTACCAATACAAAATTTATTACGATTCTATATATTAAATTCAGTAATACGGAAATCATAGGACTTCATCTTAAATAGGACGTCATCACCATGGCAACTTAGAATAATTACCTATTATAAAATATCATTGAATTAATTACGTAGGATAGGATTTAATAGAATGAAGAAAACTTTTATTAATATCTAAGTTTCGATTCGATTTACATTCAATTTGAAGTGACGAGACAAAATTCTGCAGTGGTTATCTATATTAAATTTCAAACCCAATCGGTTGGGCAGTTTTTGCGCTGTTATATGCGGACAGACGGACGGAGCAGACGACGACTACAGGTGCTACGTATTTATATAATTACAAACGCACCTAAAAAGAAACAAAAATCAAAGTAATTCATAAATACAAATGCTTCCAATCTAAAACATAATAAAGAAGAGGGATGGGTGGTAATTAAAAGACATTAAAATACAGTAGAGCGCCGATTACCCGAATACGTCGGGGCCGATCTTAGTTCGGATAAGCAAAAGTTCGGATAAATGGACAGACAATTTAAGGGATGGTCCTGACTATACTAAAACCTCCACACTTTATCCAAGCTTAGGACTGGCAGCACCAATTAGTGCTAGCGTGTTTAAAAACTTTTTTTTTTCTTTTATATCATTTAACATTTTCTTTTCCTCTTTTTATCATTTTCTGAATTCCAGATATTATAATTTAAGCAAAAAAGCATTCGATTGTTTCAAAGAAGATGTTCTTTCCAATGCTGCCCTATCTCGAATTCTTCTTAAATACGTTAGTTGAATAGGATCAGAGTTCTTCTGCCGTTCTAGCCATTCCATAGCTGTTTCCAAACATTCAAAAGATTCGTTATGTGATGGACCTGGGTCATTTTCAGAGCATTCGTTTTCATTTCTTCAATTTCTTTTTCATCTTAAATCTTATCCACAATCTCATCATCATTACAAAAAAGAGAAATAGGCTGTTCAGATAAGTTTTTTTTTTTTTTTTTTTTTGAGTAAAATAGGCTGTTCGGATAATTGGAAGTTCGGTGAATTGGAGTTCCGATAATCGGCGGCGCTCTACTGTAATACAACATTCCCTATTTAAAGACTATCAAATGCAATTACAATACAAAACCAAATAAAACAAACTATTGTAATGTATCCAAAAAGATTTGTTCCATTTTAATAATAATCAATATAGTTTCACACTATGCAAATAGCATTAATAACATCTAAATGGATTTCATAAATCTCAATGTAATCCCAATTAGCGATTTATGATTCAGCAGTTATTCCTATTTAAGAAGATAATTTTACTGGGGCAGACTAACACACACAGACCTTTATGTTCTGCAAGATAAATAATGACAGTTCAATGCTAATTTAATTAATTGTACCGGGATCCTTGAAAATCTGTAAATTTATGTTAATATTTTTAATCTTCAGATACTTAGCACTTTTTTATACACATTTTTTTTTTTTTTCAGAGTAAATTATAATGAAGTGAAGAATATTAGTAGCACTTTTTAAAACTTAATTA